>QKQZ01009553.1:0-13575 GCA_003595255.1 Solenopsis fugax | reverse complement strand
TCTAGGCGCTCCTGGATACAGTTAGGCGCTCCTGACGTACGAACCGTCTTCTAGGCGCACCTGAAAGACTTACCTGTCCTGTCCGGCTAGGCGCTCCTGGCCATCCTCCGCACAGCATCTAGGCGCTCCTGGATGCAAGCTAGGTGCTCCTGGCGTGCGGGCCGGCTTCTAGGCGCTCCTGGAAGTCTTACCTGTCCTGTCCGGCTAGGCGCTCCTGACCATCCTCCGCACAGCCTCTAGGCGCTCCTGGCGTGCGGGCCGTCCCCTAGGTGCTCCTGGGGGATTCTACCTGTCTATCCTACCGTATGCGACCGCTCGAGTTACCGACGTGACCGCAAGCTACCTGACCAACCGCGACCGGGTTGCCCGTGTTCCGCCTGACCGACTACGTTCAGACGAACTACCGACTAGGCAATAGCCTGCCTCACCGACCACGGCCGACCGATCTGCCGCCGAGTGGTAACCGGACGACTAGCGCACGGCCACCCGATTGGCCCAACGATTCTTTCTCCTACTCGCTAAATATCCCACCGATATTTAGTACGTTGAACTTCCCCAGTTCTGTCTCGCGCTTGCTCACCCTGATCCGACGAGCAAATCCGAGCGAGCAAAGCGTTACCGTCACAACATTATGTCAAATTATAAAATATGATAGAAAATATATATTTGCATATTATATATATAGAAAGAGTTGAAGTAAATATAATAATGTGCAGATATATATTTTCTATCATATTTTGTAACATTTAAGAATCAAACTAGTAAACACTGTAATGCACACTTTGGGGTGTCCATTTGTACATTTTATATTTATATTGCACAACATTAGACAAAACATACACATATGTTTCATTACTTTCGATCAATAAGACTTTTGTAATAAAATTTTATAAAAATCACCTATAAATTATTATTGCTTAAAGTTGCAGACACGAGAATTAAGTTACTATGTGAATTTTTAAATAAAATATTGGAAAAAATTATGTTCCGTGGTGTAACAATGTTACAATAATTACCTCGACAATTGATTTTTCAGTCATGTCACTCAACAAATTTGTTGCATTTGTACGGTTCCACATTTTGTAACATTTAGCAAAAACGTCGATAATATTAATAATCGTAAGCTCTTCACTTAATTGCGAACATTTGAAAGTACCAATTGAAGTAGATAGAATGATATTGTCGTAAAAGTTTTCGGCAACTACATACGTTCGTACTATAAAAGAGTAGGATTGATTATTCTTTAAAATACTGACAATTTGACACAACCTTCCGTCTTTTAATCTGCAATAACAATTTTTGTTATCAATGCTGAAACGAAAATTATCATATTCGTATGTACTGAATAGAAAGTTCTAGTATACCTGGGTGTTAGATACTAACTATAAGTTCATATTTCGCGCTTCGCGCTCTCTCTAGCCGTCTGCCTAACGCAGCACTCTATGTCGTATCTTTAAGTTGGCAACGGCGCCATATTATTAAGTTCTCTCTAGCGGCGCCCCCCCCCCATTCGTACTTCACTTCGTTCTGTAACGCCCGTGCAATAAAGACCAGTTCTCGATTCTACTACAGACTATCCACTGGCATTTACTACCCACACTAAAGCTCAAAACATTGATCCTTCGAGCAGGATAGCGGTCAGCTGCACAGAAGCCTACGAAACGAGAATCTTGAACTATGGCGGCATCGACGTCGCGGCGAGGCTAAAAGGCGCGGATGGACTCGTGCCAAGGGGAACGACAGCTGGCATCGTCTAAGCTACGCCACAGCAGTTCGTGCGATTACATTGCCATTCGTCCTGAGCAAGCACCAGCGGCCTTGCATTATTAGCCGCGAAAGAAGCCCCGCAGGCGAGTAACTTAACCTAAGCACCGATCATCTCGGACGAAGCGCGGCCATCTCGCGCGCGTATAAAGTAGTCCCGCTGCCCGCGGATCAGCATCAATAAAAGGTGCGCAAGCTGGCTCGCTCAAATACATTGCTCGGGATCGTGAGGTAAATCCAGCAGCATCCTCGCAATACTAGCGAGAAAGGATCTTTGCCGAAACTAAGAGGCGAATAACCTAGCCCAAAGCCCGCTCACACGCGGACGAAGCGCGGTCATTTCGCGCGCACGAAAAATAGCACCGCGATTAGCAAACAACGTCAACCTACGTGTACGACGCCGGCTCGCTCAACTGCATCGCCCAAGATCGAGAAGAAAACGACAGCGGCGTCTTCGCATTCATAGCTGCGAAGATTTTCGCCGCGATATAAAGGCAGGCATGTGAAAGTTCGGCGTGCATCTAACCTACACGTGGCCACGTCGAGCGCAATAGCATTACTTCCCCTGTGCCATCACGGGCCACGATAACGGTGTGATGAAAATACGAATCGCCATTGCACCGACTGCGCATGAGAAAGGGCAAAATCGTCATCGCAGTTCTGTCAACGACCAGCTTTCGTCGTTGCATAGCACTTGCCCACAACGAGGCGGGATCCTACAATGGATTAGCACGATCGTTGTACGATCGCCATCGTTTTCCAACCCGAACGGAATCCGCAAGCCAGCGGAAAGACTACACCGTCGAGGCGTCGTGACATCCGTCAGCATTCCCAGCCACAGGACACGCATCGTAGCATTGAGACGAACCATTCTGCGAGCGTCATTAGTACTAAATACGTTGACCCTAGGTAGCATTTTACGGTTTCTAGCAAACGACAGGTACAAAAATTATATTTCGAAATATCAAGTGTAACATTTTTCAAAATAGTGTTGGAATATTTATAATGGCTGAGCTTACGAGTCTAAATAAATCCCGCGGCCGAGTGAAGGCCAAGCTTACATATTTTGCAAATTTTCTTACGTCGTTAGAAAATGAGCCCGAGAAACAGCTAGAACTACTTAGCAGATTAGAAAAAGCAGAAGCACTATGGTCGGAATTTGAATCGATTCAAGATCAAATAGAAGACTTAGATGATGCAGAGACTTAGACGCAGCAGCGTATTAACTTTGAAAATTCTTATCATTCTCTTATTAGTAGAGCTCGTCAGCTCAGTCTAAAAAATCAACCTGCCATACTCAATCTGCCTATATTTAATTCACCCGCAATTAATCAATAGGCATTCGCATTAAATGAACAAGGCGCTGTTCGATCGGTTGTCAAACTGCCAAATAGTGATCTGCCGAAATTCGATGGGACTTATGAACGATGGATACCATTAAAGACATGTTTGAGTCTCTTATAACTTCTAACGTCACTCTCTATCCAGTTCAAAAATTACATTATCTGAGATCTACACTCTCAGGTGAAGCTGCAAAAATAGTAAGTTTCTTGGAGGTCACTAATGATAGCTATGAAATAGCCTGGAATCTATTAAAACATAGATTTGAGAATAAAAAATTAATTGTGCAACATCTCATTCAGAGTTTACTAGAATTAGCACCCATCAATAAAGAATCTCATACTGATTCGAGAAAAATGGTGGAAAATATTTCGCAGTGTGTACAAACGTTACATAAATTAGAACAGCCTGTCGACAGCTGGAGCACGTTGCTCATTTATATTATTCAACCAAAAATTGATAAAGGTTCTCGACGAGAGTAGGAGCTAAAAAGATCAGTTATAGAAGAATTCCCCACGTTGCAGTAATTCACAGATTTTCTTATCAACCGTGTAGCGTGTTCTTAGAAGCCCTCTCATGTAAATCGTAGCTCACAACCCTCTAACGATGTTCGTGGCAGTAACTACAAACAACAAACGAAAAATGTGTCTCAAACTTATCTTGCTGTGAATAAGATTTCTTGTCCCATATGTTCTAAGGAGCATAAATTAAATGAATGTAATTCATTTCTTAACATGTCACTAGATGACAGAAATAGCGAAATAAAAAAGAAACGCTTATGCATCATATGTTGTAAAAATTTCTATGGGAAAAATTGTAAAACCCCCAGTTGCAAGGAATGTAAAGGAAATCATAACACTCTGTTGCATAGGTTTAAAGCAATTAGCACTGAATTAAATAGCAATAAAGATTCTGAAACAAATTCAAATAGCAAACAAGCAAGCATTAATCACGCGCAGAAGCAATCAGGTGCTGCTACGAACACGAACACAAACTCTTCGCCAGTGCTGAGTCACTGTAGTTTTGATCGGTCCCCCCAGGTCATTCTCTCCACAGCCGTGGTCTTGGTGCGTGATCAAGATGGAACCCCACACGAGTGCAGGGTTCTACTCGACAGCGGATCTCAATCCAATTTTGTCACCCGAGAGTTTAGCAAAAAATTAAATTTAAACCAAGAGACTATTGATACTATTATCATAGGCATTAGCAACACTCCTATAAAAGCGATTCAACAAATTCACGCAGTTATCGAATCGCGAGTAAATTCGTTTAAAATCAGACTTCCGTTTATAATCATTAACAAAATTACAGAACAACTGCCAATGTTTAAAGTAAATAAAGAGGATCTGAAAATACCCCGCGAATTACAGCTAGCGAATCCTACTTGGCACACTCCGGGAAATATTGACATGCTATTGGGCGCATCAATTTTTTGGGAACTAATATGCAGCCAACAAATAAAGGAAACGTCCAAGGCACTGATAGTTCAGGAAACATTACTGGAGTGGATTGTCACAGGAGCCATCAGCTCTCAGCGTACTCGTCCTATGGAAAAATCTCTTTGCAACATGGCCACAAATGCAACAGTGGACCAACAAATCGAAAGATGTTGGCAGATCGAAGAGGTAGAGTATCATACACCTCGATCACAAGAGGAAACGGATTGCGAAAAACATTTCGCTGCTACGCACGCCAGAAACTCAGAGGGCAGGTTCGTGGTCCTAGGTACCCCTCAAGGAGAATATAGCAAATTTAGGCGAATCCTACGATGTCGCAGCAAAACGCCTCAAAGCTCTCGAACACAAATGAGAAAGGCAACTTAGCCTAAAGAATGCATATCATGCAGAATACTTGCAGTTAAACCATATGTCAGAAGTTTCTCCGAACACCATAAACGTGAATCCATCTTACTACATACCACACCACGCTGTGGTAAAGGAAGAAAGTACCACCACCAAAATCAGAGTAGTATTCGACACGTCTTGCAAGACATCGTCAAGAGTATCTCTAAATAACTGCCTATCAGTCGAGCCAAACATACAGGATGACTTATTTGATATTGTTTTACACTTGCGCCAACATAAATATGCCATTGCGGCTGACGTAGAAAAAATGTACAGACAAGTCAACATAGCGCATGATTAGCGCAATCTTCAGCGCATATTATGGAGATAGAACACAGAAGAACTCATCCGAGTGTTCAATCTCAACACAGTCACGTACGGAATGGCAAGTTCGTCCTTCTTGGCAATTCGTTGTCTGTAAGAGATAGCACTGCAAATGCAAAATAATTATCCAACTGCCAGTAGCAGAATACTAAAGGATTTCTACGTTGATGACCTCTTGATGGGAAATCAAACCGTAGAAGATCTTAAGCACCTGAAAGAGGATATAATTAGCATATTAAATCACGCAAATTTCAAAATTAGAAAGTGGAAATCGAACGCAGCCGAGCTTTCTGATCCGGACGCCAAGCAGGAAGCGAGTGTAACTCTCGGGGAGCCTACAAAAGTACTCGGTCTGCTGTGGAACACCGTTACTGATACCTTCCATTATAAGCTGAAACTTGAGCAATCAAGAGAGAAAATCACCAAGCGCAACATCTTATCTCAAATCGGCCAGGTATATGATCCTTTAGGCTGGATTGGACCCGTCGTGGTCAAGGCGAAAATAATCTTGCAGCGTCTCTGGCAGCTGAACTGTGGCTAGGATGACCATATAACAGGTGAAGTTCGCGAATTATGGATACATTGGAAGGCGCAAATACACGGTATACAAGCGATATAAATTACGGAAGATAATGCACGAAGACACGATCAAAGCAGAAGTACACGGGTTCTGCGACGCCTCAGAAGCAGCATATGGAGCCTGTATGTATCTTCGTTGCATAGCACCTAACGATCAGTGTGTCACAAGATTACTGTGCGCTAAGTCTCGAATAGCACCTCTGAAAAAATTGTCTCTGCCACGACTGGAACTATGTGGCGCAGTTCTCCTTGCACATCTATCCAAAAAGATCACCCAAACGCTGTCCATCTGGATAAATCAAATATACTATTGGAGCGATTTTACAAAATTACGCTTTCGTGGATCGCAAGTGAACCAAACAAGTGGAACACCTTTGTAGCCAATAGAATAGCTGAGATTCATCTTGTCACCGACAAGGCTGCGTGGTACCATGTGAAGTCCAAAGACAATCCAGCTGACCTTCTCTCAAGAGGAATCAATCCCGATAAATTAAAAACAGCAGGACTCTGTTGGGAAGAACCCAGCTTTTTGCAACACGTCGCAACGTTGCATCCATATAAAGGTGGAGGTATCACCGAGGACATACCGGAAAAACGCGCCGTTAACATAATTCTGCACACTGCAAGCGATCCAGCAGAAGAAAAAATTATATCGAGGCTTTCATCTTTCACAAGATTGAAACGAAGCATAGCATATTGTTTTAGATTCAAAACTAATGCATCAAAAAACACAACCCGCATAAGCGGTCCATTAACAGTTCAAGAGATAGATAGAGCAACGATAGCAATAATTAAAATATGCCAAAATGATGAATTCTTTCAAGAAATAAATAGTCTCAAAAATAACTCACAGGTAGAGTCTAAAGTAAACTTGTCTAAAAGTAAACTTGTAGCCTTGCAGCCCTTTTTAGATGCGGATGGTCTCATTCGTGTGGGGGGAAGGCTCCGGCACACACCAGTGGAGTATTCGCGAAAGCATCCGCTCATTTTACCGAGCAAACATCATCTCACAAAATTGATAGTCAGGGACGTACATTATAAAAATTTGCATGCCGGACCACAGGCTGTATTGGCGGTGGGACGCGGGGGTGCGAACCTAGGATTGGGGAGCCCGTCGCACCCCCTGGCGTTCCGGTAAGGGCGGCTGGGGCTGGATCCCTTGAATCGAGTCCCGGCCGCTAACTTCCGGGCGGGGAGTCTCTGCCCGCAAGGGCGGAGACTCGTTTGGGGTCGGGACTGATCGCGGTGCATGCCTAGCTCGATCTCGCGGTCAGTCCTCAGCCCAGACGCCGGAAACAGTAGTGGTTTTAGTGGGTATACCGGCCTGTAATAACGGTCGGGGACTCCCACATACCCCGCGTTACCTCCCCAGGTGCGCGGGGACCCATAAAGGGTTTCCCTACTATAAAAAAAAAAGACTGTATTGGCGGTGTTGCAAAATAATTATTGGCCGGTAGCCGGCAAAAGTGTAGTTCGTCAGGTATTATGAACGTGCATTGTTTGTTTCCGCACAAAGCCAACCAGAATTAACCAGTTAATGGGAAGCTTACCAGCTGATCGAATAACTAAGGCAAGGGCATTTTATAAGACGGGCATCGATTATGCGGGGCCGTTTAGTATAAAAATGTCACGTAATAAAACAGGAAAAGCATATCTAGCCATATTTGTATGTCTAGCAACTAAAGCAAGTTCACTTTGAACTAGTATCCGATCTTACATCGGCAGCATTTCTAAATTCATTAAAGCGTTTCATATATCGTAGAGGAAAATGTAGCACTTTGTACTCGGACAACAGCACTACTTTTACCGGCGCTATGAACCAGTTAGCGGACTTAAAGTCGTTCTTGCTTAAAGAAAATACACAGCAGATCATACATGATTATTTAGTTGAAAACTCCATAGAATGGAAGTTTATTCCTCCGTACTCGCCTCACGATTTATGGAAGGCCGTTGTAAAATCCGCAAAGAGTCATAAAATCGCGAAAAATCATCGGCACAACAATATTATTATACATTTTGAAGAATTGTATACAATTTTAACGCAAATTGAAGCTTGTCTTAATTCTAGGCCCTTGACACCTTTATCTACTAGCCCGGCGGATCTACAAGCGATTACGCCCGGACATTTTCTTATAGGCGAAGCAATTACCTCGATTCCGGAACGCAACCTTACCGACGTGCCCACAAATCGCCTAACGCGTTTCCAGTTGCTCTCACAAATCAGACAGCACTTTTGGAATAGATGGGCACAAGAATACATATCTCATTTACAGCAACGATATAAGTGGCAACTACACCACAATCTAAAACTAAAAGAAGGCACAATGGTGCTTGTCAAAGACGAAAATATTCCGCCAATGATTTGGCCGTTGGGTCGAATCACAGAGTTGCATCCCGGAACCGATGGAATTGTCCGCGTAGTATCAATACGTATTATCCGAAATATAATAAAACGATCGTTAGCTAAAATATGTATCCTACCTATCGAAGAAAATATGTCTAGTTCATAAGTTAATTATATAAATCGCGATACTCAAAATGTTCAAACTTTATTCTTATAACTTCCCTCGATTTACTTATTTGTTCAATGTTTAATTTGGCATCCAATTTAATATTATTCTCATTATAAACCGCATAATATTTTATATTTATGCATCGTAAACTACCTCCAAAAGAGTAACCGTCATATTGTAATACTCTACATGCTTGTGTTGTAAAGCTTGAGTTTTCCAAGGGGGGCAGGATGTTAGATACTAACTATAAGTTCATATTTCGCGCTTCGCGCTATCTCTGCCTAACGCAGCGCTCTATGTCATATCTTTAAGTTGGCAACGGCGCCATATTGTTAAGTTCTCTCTAGCGGCGCCCCCCCGTTCATACTTCACTTCGTTCTGTAACGCCCGTGCAATAAAGACCAATTCTCGATTCTACTACAAACTATCCACTGGCATTTTACTACCCACACTCAAAACACTGGATATCTCAACGGACGCTTTAAAATACCCGAAACAATAATTTTATTACTGCTTGATTGTTCCAGTTGGTTCATATTGAATATTCCGTTCCATTAATCGAAGAGCAAATTGTTGCAGAGGGCGATGTTGATTTCGTACATATTTTTGAAAAAAAAAAGCATATTATTTTCGTATGGAAATGCGGAATAATTCTTTTACATCATCAACAATATGCAGCATACAATGAGTATTGTAACTCATAAACGAAGGACCGTAAAGATTTACAGCTTTCTCCACGAATAATTGTAAACAACCCTTAGATAATTTAAGATTACTTTCAGAACATGTTGGCATTGCCAAAAGTCGCATAGCAACGTGAAGAAGCATAAAATGGAAATAATAATTGTTATCAAGGATGCCGTCAAGTACAATTGGTCCTGCGTACAGTAATAAATGTCGAAGTTCGGTTGCTTTGTACTGTTTAAACTCTGATAGAGCTCGAAGTCGCCGAGCGAAATTTTCTGGACACGTAGTGTTCAAGTCTGTTAAACGAACGTTGATTGCCTCAATAGCAATAGCACGTAACTTGCCTTTTTTGCCAAACTTTTCCAACACCCATGCTTCTATACACTTTTTTATTATGCCAAGGCAACTGGCGTGCATATATTCATATGGCACATGTATAACCATTGGTATATTTAAATCTTGTAAGGGACTTTTAATTTCGTTATAATGGTCAATGTCAGTCTGGAGGATATAATTTTCATTTGTCCGTCTTACATAGTTAACACCAAGATAAACATAGTGCCGAGTGCCTTCGACTACTGTACCTGTAACATTGCATTTTGAGCATGGCTTTAAAGACATATGACCTTTGTGTTGTAATACGAAGGCACGGGCGGGGACATCAGCAATGAAGCATTCAAATGTAACTGGAATAAGTTTACTCTTAAACAAGATTCCTCCACTATTCATCACTACTTTCGCTTCTTCGACGAACATTCGGAAAAAGTCATTTGGATCTTGCGGTTTCTTTTTCCCGCGATATATGCCAATAATCAGAGGTTTACTGTTTTTCAAATTGGCGATTCTGATTTAGAGAGGCCAGTATTGAACAGCGCCTTTGTTATCCGCAGAAGCACCATCTGTACTAACATGCAATTTTAAGAAGTCAGGAATAACGTATTCATACGATAATTGTTGCGTTATACAGTGTACAAATCCTACATGCCGATATTCCCCAGGTTCAATAGCTATAACTTGTACACGAGATTTAGGGGTGTTTACAAGTGTCCTCATATCTTGAGGTAAATTGTGAAAGCAAGGATGCAAACGCAATACTTTTAGAATGGCATTACCTTGAACCGCCGAAAGATTTATACGAAGGAAGCAATTTGACAAGTTTTCTCTGAATGTAATTTTAGATTCAAAATTATCATCGTCTGTACTAATATCAGTAGTAGAGCTTTCACTTTCTCGTAAATCGGTATAGGTACTATTAGCATCGATAATATCATTATCAGAAGATACACTTGATGACATAGAATATGTGACTAATTCGTTAACCTCTTCAAAATTTGTACGAAAGTGCGAAATATCATCAGTATGTTCAGCATGTGATGAATGAGATGAATGAAATGAAGAATAATGAGGAATATTATTTTGACGCCGAAGACGAGTTCTTTTTTGTCTATTTGTTAAAGGTTCGAAATGTTTACGATCTACTCTTTTCATTGTTGAAAGCCCATAGGTATTTTAAATTTAACCGACGATAAATCTTTGATATGTTTTAAATAAACTCTGAGAGGTGTTAGTTATCATAAATTACACGATTTCTCTCTATAAATTATATCAATTGGCCAATGAATTGTCTACCGGTTGATGCAGAACGAGAAGTGATTTTAACCGACGATTAAAAATATATTTCTTTTAATCACTAATCTATATATTAATATCAATGTTTATGGAACTGTATTAATTGATTAGTTTTTCTAACTGAATAACTAATCAATTAATACAGTAATCTTAATGTACAAGCGAAATTATACGATCAAATATAATGTAAATTATTTTGTTAAAAAATCTTGTGCTGATCTAACAATTTAAACTTTAAAAAAGGCATAGAAATGTTTGCAATTTTCACAATTTTTTATGTACCGTTTATTATTATCAAAATCGATGTGCTGTATCAAACCTTACTACGTAACTAGTATCGAAAATACATAGAACGGAATATATAGCTATATACCCTATGTACCATTCACAATGGGGACCGCTGTGAAGACTGAAAATATATATTTGTTTTTAATTAATGCACATTGATTTTAATAATAATTTTACATTGAATTTGAATAGATGTAGAAAACTACACATACGCAAAAAACTAATTTTTGGCTTTAGAACAGGCCGGCAAATAATGCATCAAATTCAATGTCAAAATTATCGCATCAATTGCTTAGAGAATAAATAAGTTAATTTTCTAAAATATACTCTAACCCAGTAAGAAGTGATACATCGAATCGATGTTGATTCGATGATTTTGAGATCGAATTCGATATGTTGATTTAATGATTTCGAAGACGATTTCTTTTCTCACTGAGAATCTCAGATAGCTGACGTTGTTTATTGTCACTTTAATTTCAAAATAATCTTGATGACATTTTTATGTCAAAATGATAAATAAATAACGTCAGCTTGATTCTAGAGATATATACTTAACCTATAATTAACTATACGTTTACACGATCCAATTTACGCTGAAATTATAACATCAGTATTATAATTACTGACGTTAGATGCCTTTATAAATGCTATTTTATAATGAAAAGTTATTACATCAATGTAATATTCGTCGTATAGCTTAGCTTAATCTGTTATATCTTCGGCGTAAATTGGACCGTATAAACGTAATCAATGATTATTAGGAATTTTTTACATATGCATACATACCTTTCTATCGAAAGTTAGCGTTTGGTAAACTCAACGTAGGCACGTAAAATCCAACCCAACCACAACTACGATCGAACAAAATAAGATCGAGCTCATCGCTCGGCACACCGCTGAAGGCACATATTGTAATGTTGCGCTTGCGTGCGATTGCGACGTTGCCAAGACATGCAGTAGAAACGTGCAAAATTCTTACAAGAATTTCTCTGCAGAATCTTGCGAAAGATACACATAATACGAATTGTACACTATCTGCTGACAGAATTTGTTATAAACCTTGCAGCAGATCTTTCTGCGGCTAATTGAGCAGAATCTGTACAATATCTGCATAAGATCTGCGCGTCATTTCTGTTGTAAGAAACTTATAGAAATCTGCAGATCATATTTGTACAAGATCTATAAAATATCTGCACGCTACTTCTGTTGAAAAAATCTTATGTCACTTTGCTTACGAACTTTGCTAAACTGTTTACAGACTGCAATTACGGGAAGAATCTGCTTCAAGATAGCTCAATTTTTGTACAAAGTTTCTGCAAATAATTCATTTGTAAGTACAGTGCACGAATCTTGAAGCAATCTGCTAGCAAACTGCCAGCATGACTGTGTTGGGAATAATCTTTTGCACATCTGACTCAATTCTTCTGCAATTAACTGCACGCAGATTCTGTCCTGCAGAAAATGCTACTAGGAATTTTAATGAAAACTACCTCCTTGATTTTTTTCAGAATTTTTTTTCCATGAGAACACCTTTAAATACCCTAAAAACCGCTTTTTTCACCTTTTTCGGCTATTTTTCGTAATTACTTTCGCTTGTAAAGACTATTTCGTGACTGCGTCCGATAAATTTTCTATTCTCCGGAACAGAGATCATCATCAATCATCATTAATAAATAACTTAAAAAATATCACGTTTCTGTTTTAAAACATATCATGTTTTCGCTTGTTTTTGTCATTTTCGTGTATTTAAAGCGCGATTTTTTAATCTATATCCGGAGAGATTCGCTACTTCTTATGCAACTACATAATTTTTATTATTATTATTAATAAAAAATGCTACCAAAAACTTTTTTAATCTCAAAAACGCCATATTTCAACAGGTTTTTACAATGCCATCCCAGCAAACACAAAGTTACCGATATATTAATGTTAGTTGTAATTTCCCACTCAGCAATGTTATTGTATAACACATTCGTTATAAGACATTTACATTGTTGAGTGGGAAATTATTTGACTAATATTTACATAACGGTAACTTTGTATTTGCTGGAAATGCTTTCAGTGCATAAAGTCCTTTTCCTTTCAATGAATAATATGTAGTTTGGGAAATACCAAACATTTACAGTTCAAATCAAGTTCAGCTCTTCAAACAAGGGAGATTATTCATTTGCTGTCTGCAATCTCATTTTGAAATGGTTTTCTATATTAAATAGGCGAAATAATCTCTATATTTCAGCGTGATTAAGTCGAAATTATAATATATCTAAATTACACAACTGGGTGTCTATGATTTACGAAATAATTAAATCTATAATATAAACATATTTGAAACATATTGAATTTGAAAAAGGTATATAAAATCACACAAGTAAATATAAAAGCACTAACAAGGAAAGTACCCGAGGTGTCCCCCTCCGATCTTGACGAGCCTTTAATATGTTATTGTACAGATAAAAATAAGGGACACGTATTTTTTTATACGTGTCCCTTACGTTTTCACTTTTAGGGGGTAAAACACCCTTTGAAGAAGATCTGTTTTTTTGTTTCGAAGCATATATCGTCAAAACTATAAGAGATAGAGAAAAATGTTTTAATTAAAAGTTGAA
>QKQZ01009549.1:0-10196 GCA_003595255.1 Solenopsis fugax | reverse complement strand
TGTACAATAACATATTAAAGGCTCGTCAAGATCGGAGGGGGATACCTCGGGATCTTTCCTTGTAAGTAGGTTTTATTATGACCACAAAAAAGATAATTTTCGATATATTTTATTAATATTGTTGCGCCTGTGATTTCGCTGTTCTCCCGTTATTGAATAGCTAACGACGAAATCAATACGAGAAAATCGATGACTAAAAGAAGATATTCTCGCTCTCTGCCAACGGGCCGTTTCTTGTTTTTAATTACTGACAAGGAAAGGGACGGAAGTGTCCCCCTCCGATTATGACGAGCCTTTAATATATTGTAGTACAGATAAAAATAAGGGACACGTATATTTTATACGTGCCCATACGCACTTTTAGGGAATGAAACACCCCCTTGAAGAAAATCGGTTTTTTCTTTCGAAGCGTATATCGTCGAAACTATAAGAGATAGAGAAAAAGATGCTAATTGAAAGTTAAATGGCTTGAAGAGTACTTCATAACAGTGATAAAAAAATTTTTTTTAATTTTTTTTTGTACTTTCCCTCACTATTTAACAACTTTTTTCAAAATTTTTATTTCTTTTTATAAGCAAAATAAAGCTTATTTTATTACAAATTCAATCGTATATGATAAAGTTATGTTACGACATTTCCATTTTCCAAAACTAATTAAAAACCATGCGTTATGGAGTGGTTTTTAATTAGTTTTGGAAAATGGAAATGTCGTAACATAACTTTATCATATACGATTGAATTTGTAATAAAATAAGCTTTATTTTGCTTATAAAAAGAAATAAAAATTTTGAAAGAAATAGGTAAGTAATGAGGGAAAGTACAAAAAAAATTTAAAAAAAAATTTTTTTTGTCATTGGAGATATTCGACCGTTAATGTAATACATACAAATTGAAATAAGAACGCCTTCTACGGTCAAGCTGGATCTTAGAGCTTTTTATAAATTTTACTTGTGTGTTTTTTTATCACTTGTTATAAAGTACTCTTCAAGCCATTTAACTTTTAATTAGAACATTTTTCTCTATCTCTTATAGTTTCGACGATATACGCTCGAAAGGAAAAAACCGATTTTCTTCAAAGGAATGTTTCACCCCCTAAAAGTGAGATTGGGCACGTATAAAAAAATACGTGTCCCTTATTTTTATTTGTATTACAACATATTAAAGGCTCGTTAAAATCGGAGGGGGACACTTCCGTCCCTTTCCTTGAGTTCAGCTTGAGTTGTTAACGCGCGCGGACCCTGATAATTGCTTGTCAGTTTTTTTTATTAAAAATTAGCGTTCTTCAAATAGTCTTTATTAGCGCGAGTGATGTGAGAGTGTGTGTTCGCGTCTGCGAGAGTTTTGGGAAAGCGTGCGCTTCCGTTGAGCGTAACAATATTATAAAACACTTAAATAGTGAAAGAAATTAATCCTACACATATTTTTGTTTACCCTCCTGCCCATCCATGGGTTTGCGGAACCTTATAACTTTGATACGCTTATCTCTATAATAGAAAGCATATTTTTTAGCTCATAATATGTGAAATCGATACGTCAGAATCTGATAGACGATAAACGAAATCTGAATCAAAAATATTTTATTCTTAAGTAATTACAATTAAAAAAAATTGTGTTGCAAAAATGTTCAAAAATGAGTATTTTGAGTAAAAAATCTAAAAATAATTTTTTAATTTTAATTTAAAGCAAAAAAAACCAGTTTTTCAATTAACTCTTTGGACTAACAAAATAAAAAAGTTTGATATAAATTGTTCCAAATAGTTTAACTATTTAAAGTATCGAAAATCGACATTTTTGAAAAATCGGCAAATCATGATTGTACACTAATGAATAACATTTCATTATTTAAACAACATAAAATTATAGATAAAGTGTTGTAATGAATAAATATTATTATTGTGCATATAATTAATGAGCACGGACCTCATCGAGGAGAGTCCCGGAAATTTCATTATGTTTGTGCGCGTTAGCATGCAAAAGGCGAAATAATATTACAATCACATAATATAATGCATATACATTTACATTAAAATAACTTTTTTTAATCCTACAATTTCATGTACTTACTTTTATACTATTCGCAATCCAGTAAACGTATTTAATAAAAAATAAAGAGATATCCAGAACGCTGAAAACTTACAAGTTATCCACACAAGAGTCCCAGGAAACCTTTTTAAACTTTTTCACATTGAGAATAATGAAAAAAATGTGTCTGCAGACTTATCGTATCTATTGATACTTAATCTTTATTTTAAATCTCAATTCTAGTCTTTAAATTATATCTATTATAAAAAAGTTGCAGCAATGAAAAAAAAATCGTATAAGGTCTGTTAGACCCATGTGTGAAGAGCTAGGGTTAATTGATCTTAATGTATGATACAAGACAATAGTTTCTTTTTTGTTTTTGGAGATCAATTGTTCATGCGAATAACTTTCCTATATAAAAATGTATATGAAAATTTTGTATGTGGTCGGCCAATTAAACTATCATTTTCATATGTGACAATTATTCATAAATGTGCTGAAGAATAAGGCTTTAGTAACCCAATTTAATACATTTGTTGTAAGGAAACAGTATTCAATGTCGAGTCAAAATTGAATCGGGATTCATCAAAAGGTGTGAATAAATCAGTCGAAATTGATGAGTATTTTAATTAGTTTTTGATAAATGTTTTCGGTGTCGATTCGACATCGATTCGATGAGTCATTTCTCGCTAGGTATGTGACAGTAATTCTTAAGGTACATTGTGACATATTTATTTTTGTTTATTTCTTATTTCACGACACATGTTAAATTTTGTCAAACATAATAACCAAAAAAATATTATTCTTATTTGCTCTTTTATCGTTATTTTTTTATTGGTTATCCATACAGGGTTTTCGGTACTGGCGCGATACTGGCAAACAATGCAGTACTGCGCCAGCGTCGGACGATAACAATGGGCCAACTCTTGGCTTACGACTTGCCCAATGCTTGGCCAGTACTGGTTGCCAGAGTTGCGGTACTGGTACCCACACAGAACATAATATCTATTAGATGTCCATTAGATGTACTTGCTGGATATTAAGGATATCCATGAATATCAAATTGACAGCCACTGGACATGGATGGATATCCAAATGTCCGCCAAAAGAGATCTATTGAATATCTACTGGATATCTAACGCAATATCCGCTAGACATCCATGACATATCTGCTAGATATCTACACTGAGAAAAAAATATACTAAAAAAAAATTTTTTTTTTACCAGATCTTACTATTCTTATAGCTTAATTCTGTATTCACACTGTTTCGCATACAAGATTCTTAATTCACTAATTAAAATTACGCATTATTTTACCACTTAAAAACGCATCGACGCCGGCGGGATTCGAACCTAAAATCCTCGAAACAATAACCTAACACGCTAACACATAAGATATTGCACGCTTGTGATATCGTTACATTAAAAAGTTTTATTTGAAGTAAAGTTAATTTGAACAGGAAGAAACTTACGTGTTGAGTACCGCGCGAACACTCTCACTAGCCCTTTGATCGTTTAGCCTTAGATATTTTTAAAACTAAACTATATAAATAATTAAAACCTATTCCTGCTCATGCAGTAAAGATAGTAAAACAATAACAATTGGAAATAGTACCGGAGCATGAAAAAACATTATTGACGTAAAAAGCACGTTGCAAAAATCAATTTTGCAACCAATTGTTATAAACAAATTATTAAAAATTGGCTGTAGAGGAAAACTGATTGCACCAATCAATTCTATAGGAAAAATTACTAAAGAAAATTGTATGACACTTTCTTAATGGTTATAGTTGTTATAAACAAATTAGTTGCAAAATAGATTTTTGCAACGTGCTTTTTATGTCAATAATGTTTTTTTACGTCCTCTAGTCCTATACGTTTTCTGGTCCTATTTTTAATTGTTATTTTTTGGCTATCTTTACTTGTCTGGACATACACTGAGAAAAAAATTTACTAAAAAAAGAACTCGACGCTCGGAGCCAGCCTCAGGAGTTTTCCACGAGCGTTTTCTCTTTTATTACTAATAGATGCAAGCAGATATTCCTGTTCGCACAGGCCGACCTAACAATAAGATTCTCGCTTAGCAACAACGCAGTTATTCGGTGGACATGGATATGAGGATAACATGTAGATATCCAGTGGATATCATCTGTAGACATTCAGTGGATATGGATATGTAGAGAACACGTGGATATGCAGCGGATATCTTCCGTAGATATTCGGTGTATGTGGATATGTGGACAACACGTAGATATCCATTAGACATCTTCTGTAGATATTTGATGGATATGGATATGTAGACAACACGTGGATATCCAGTGGATATCTTCCATAGATATTTGGTGGATATGGATATGTGGGCAATCTATTACATATCTATTAGATATCCATAACAGATATGGATGTTTCATAGATATGTAAATATTTATTAAATATCTACTGGATATTTTGTTCTGTGTGAGTACTATCGGCCCAGTAGTTCAACGTCGGCTATCTTTGGGAGTCAGGTGCTTTAATTTTGCTGTTGAGTGTATATATATTTTAATACATGGACATATTTGATATATACGGTATTACCGGTTGAAAGCAGTTCTTGGTGTTCATAATTTTTTAGGTAAATTTATAAACATTACAAGATTTCCCCAAACTGCTCGCCGCAATTTTACCGGATTTAAAACACAGATTTTTAAAAAGGAATCTGGAATGTAATATCACCAAATTAAATTGAGTAGCAATTAGATTTTAGTGAATCTGAAAGAAATAGATTGTTATTTTTACATCACAGAAATGTTATGTAAAGATTGTTATTTTATCACAGAAATTAGCAAAAATCGATAAAACTTACGATCGTTATCTTATCTTCCTCCCCCTATACATAATTATCCTATAATTTTCATATAAAATTATAATTGTATATGATTACATAAAATATGTCCATATATATTTAAAAATATATAATTATAGAGGAAAGGAGAGGATTATGGAATAATTATTCTTTGATAATAATTCAGTCACTATTAACGCGACACAATTCTAACCAACGCCAGTTTATTATACACTGTTAAAAATTTCTGCATTAGATTTAATGAAAATGTTACGGAAGCAAGCCAAGCACGTACATTAAAAGCAATTTAATGTTGTCAATGAAAATAAAGTTACGTAACTTAAATTTAATGGCACATATATTAAATTTTATGCATATTGATGTACAAATAATATAATGTAGAAACCAAAAATTTAGTTCATGTTAGTGAAATTTAATGTTCATTAAACATAAAATTTAATGTGCATTGTATATGAAACTTAATGTGCATTGTGTGTGAAATTTAATGTGCATTGTTTATGAAATTTAATGTTTATTGTGTATGAAATTTAATGTTCATTGTACATGAAGTTTAATGTTCATTGTGTATAAAGTTTAATGTTCATTGTGCATGAAATTTAATGCATGTGCCATTAAATTTAAGTTACGTAACTTTATTTTTATTTACAACATTAAATGCTTTTAATGTACCTGCTTGACTTTTGCTTCCGTTACATTTTTATTAAATTTAATGCAGAAATTTTTAATTAAATTTTAGTTATTTGTAACTTACATTTACTTTAAATTTAATGTATAATAGAAATTGTTAACAGTACATTATTAAAATATTTTAATAATAAATTATCTTATATATATAATTAAATTTTTATTTGTAATATTAAAATGAATTACAAACTGTCTTTATCATCTAATACAATATAATTACATATTCCTAATGGCGTAATATATATCGAATATAAGTATTATTAATATTGTCACTTTTAAAATATATTAATTTCAATTTAAACTATAGTTCACTATTTTTTTATATACATTTCAACATTTTATTGAGGTTTTTTTATAATTAATGACTACTTATTCCAATTATTTTAAAAAGATAATTTTCCTTTTCATTGAAATAAAAGATTAATAATCGGAAAACCACTAATAGTTTTGGTAATTTGTCTTTACTTATTTGAACAGCTGTTTTACAATCGTTGAAAATCTCACTTATTTTATTTTCTTTTTTTCTGTTTTTCTTTGAAATATTGCCTCATGGGTTTCGCCTTGTTACTAAGTGAATTTGTCCAGACTTGGACATTTTTCCCTAATAATCGAGAACAGTGTTGAAAGAAACAATCAGTTTCTTGTAAGAAAGGCTAGTCAGTGGCTATTATCTCTAAATTTCTGTTTTTCTCATTTAATACGGCACGAAGAGTTGGATAAGTTTCTTTCATTAATTTTAAAACTTCTAGACTTGTTTCGTGAAGGACGAAAAGTTGTAATAAAGTATGTCGTTTATTTTCTTGAATTTCGGCATTTTCATCTAATAGTAGAATAGGTGCATATTCGATACAGCCATACTTGTCTTGACGTCGTGATGTTGCAGCTTGCTTCTAGCGTTCTTCTTGCTCTGCATCGTCACTGTAGTAATTCGTAGCTTTCGAAAGCGACTTACGTTTTCTTGAATTGATCTTATAAAGACAGGCATTATAAATTTCAAGCCGTACAGTTTCTAAGCCACTTCCCCACATTTCATTGTTACCAATTGTATCACCAAAAGTTCGGAATACGTATCACCAAAGTCGGATACGTATTGCAGAGGATTTTTGCAATTTCGTGTGCTTTACCTCTTGTCGTGTCTTTGAGAGTATCAGTCATATACTCTACGATTTTTTGAATAACTGCTTTTCTATCTGAAAAACACAGTTTATCTCCTCTTATGCAAGCAGCAACTATTCCTTCCGATAATTTACTCCGTCTTCTAGATTTATTGATTTTACTTTTGTTCTTGATGTATAATTTGATAAACTTAATGCTTCGGAACATGTACTGATAGAACTAGAATCTGAAATGGATATAAAAAAAAAAACACTTGAGTATATACAGGAAAAGGTGGGACAAGACGGAGTAGTTAAGGTTTAGAGGAGATAGGGGTAAATCGGACCTAGTTGCAGTTTTTGCTCTCTATAAGACACAAATAAAGTCCGATCATAAAACTGAAGCTGTCGTTGGAAATATAATTTAATTCCCTTCATTTCTGCTTCAGACCATTTTGACGTTTTCTGTGTTGAACTATAAAGGAAAATGTAAAAACGTTTTTTCCGGTCCGAACCAGTAGTTCCAAATCGGACCACCCCCTGGTACAAATCGGACATTCTTATTTTTATGGATTTTTAGATAGAATTTTTTAATGTATTTTTGTTAGAATTGAGTAAAAACGAGTAATTTGGCGGTCAAGCATAAACATTTTATTCAGAAAAGAAATTACTGACAGTTTATGGTATATTATTACCATAGAATTGAAATAAAAAAAACTCAATTAATTTGAGTCTGATGACTCATAATATTTTACTGATTTAATGTTCCTTGGACCAAATCTGGTCGGCTTAATGATTTTCCATTTTTTATATCTAGAACAGCAAGCTGAAGCACTTGTATTTCTATTGTGTCTGTTTTTCGTTTATAAGTGCGGGCCATTTTTCACTAAAAAGCAAAAAAAAAACATAAATCATGAAAAGGTTTTCTCCTATGGCATACATGAGTATATGTAGGTCCGATTTGGACAACCGAAAAAAGGTCCGATTTGGACACAGGTTCTTTGAAACTTTGGAACAAATTTTACAATAAACTACGAAAGTGACCACAAAACGCTTGATATTTTTGAATTCTACATTCTTTAATTATCTTAAATCAATTATCTTTCAAATTTTTAACACCTTTTAAATAATACTTTACAAGGATTTTCTTTTTTAAAAAAAATTTTCGCACGATGACTGAAAATACATATTCGCGTCTATTCTGTGAATGTTATGACAGAGAACTGTCAAACTGCTGTCACATGTTCGGTGTCTTATAAGGACTTTACATTATAAATGGCACGCAAATCTACTTATCCGTATTCATTTAAATTAAAAAGGTCCGATTTGGAACACGGTCCGATTTACCCCACTCTCCCCTATATCAGAAATAATTGAAATTGCAATAAAAAAATTAAAACTTCCTTAAGACAACACTTACAAGGTAATTATTATAAGTTTTTCTCTTTATTTATAATGTATTTTTTAAATTAAAGTTATAATTAATATTCAATTTGTGTGTTGTTGTTTACTTCATTAATCTTAGACTAGTGCAACGTAAATATGTTCGAGTTAGTAAAAATCATAAAATCTTTTCTTTTTCATGTAAAAAAAGTTTTTACGAACAGTACATGGGTAGCTTTATCTTCTTTATTAGAAATCGATGGATTTATAAAAATTGTTTGTTTTTTTGCATAAGTCTACACTGAGAAAAAAATTTATTTGAATACTTGCAATAAAATATTTACTTATGGTACATAAATATTTATTTAATAAAAAAAATGATAGTTAAATTAAATTAGTGTTTCTTGTACTAAACAAATATTTAATTACATTTAACAAATTATTTCTTTGCAAGTATTTAAACAAATATTTATTACATACAAATCGAAATAAGAACGCCTTCTACGGTCAAGCTGGATCTTAGTGCTTTTTATAAATTTTACTTGTGTGATTTTTATATGCCTTATACGATGAGAAAAAATTTGTCGTACGACACGTGTAATACTGGCCTAAAGACTGAAGATCCGCGAGTTCTCAAGTCCGCGGCTCGCTCGAAAAGGGTAAAAGGCTTCGAGTCACAAAAAAAAAACGTCGGACTGCCTATCGCCGATCTTCAGAAAATTAGGCTAGCGCTCGGAGCCAGTCTCGGGAATTTGCACGACCGTTCTCCTTTTTATTGCTAACAGATGCACGCAAATATTCCTGTTCGCACAAGCCGACCTAACAATGAGATTCTCTCTTAGCGACAACGCAAAAGATGCCTCGCTTGACGACAACAAAAACGTCTGATATTTTCAATATTAAATAAAGCATTTTTATAAAATATACTGTGCTTTTAATGTTGAAATATGATGTATAAGACTATGATGTATAAGACGCAATTTTCTATGCATTTTCATCACGTGACGTAATTTTAACTAGCATCATCAAATTTTTCAAAAACTATATAAGAAATGTAAGATTCTCAGAAAAGTACAGAAATCCTGACATAAGAACATGAATGAAAACATCGGAATATACGAGACCTAAGAAGAAGTATTGATATACGAAATCAAAACATCACAACACCAGTGGAGATTTGGTCTAGTTGGAAGTGTGGCAGACTTCAGAGCAAGGGATCCCGAGTTCAAATCCACCATGCTCCTTTAATTTTTCCGAAATTATCTTACAGCAATTTCCTCAGAAGTGGGATAAAGAGCCTTCAGTAGAGAGGACGGAGCCTAGAAGAAGGAATAATCGGCCACGGAAGGTCCACCGATGCTCTATACAGAAATAACAGAACAGAAGGAGTAATCGGCCACGGAAGGTCCACCGATGCTCTATACAGAAATAACAAAACGGACGAAAGTAATAGGAGGAAGAAAGACAACAACACACCATTCGAGGACGAATGGAAATGTCAGAATGGCCGAAACTGTAAGATTCTCAGAAAAGTACATAGAATATCCTGNATTGTACATTATCTTTTCCTGTTACCGCAATGCAATATTAATGGGAGATTAATCTCTTCAATACTACTGTGTTACCACCAGGGACTGCCCAGGGACCGAAACCGAAACCGATAACCGGTTTATAACCGTTATTTTAGTCATACCGAAACCGAAACTGAAACCGAAATATTGTGCAGGCTAATGAACCGGAACCGTAACCGTACCGAAAATATTTTTCCGGTTTTTTCGGTCTGATTTTCGGTCAGATTTTTTAAAATGCTGTTAAAGGTAAAAAAAGGAGAAAAAGTNAAGCGCGTGCTCTGTAGATATCTCTCTCTACGAGATAAGAATAAGAGAAAGAGATACACGGCATCTCCTTGCTGAAAAAGTCCAATTGAAACCATTAGAAAATCAATCCTATTTGCTTTAATAAGATTGAATCACGTTTTTGAACCTGCATTTTCCATTAAAACATAATTATTCTTAAATGTGTTGTATTATTTACAAACGTTTTGAATCAGATTTAACAAAAATATTTACATTTTGTCTTTTATGTTTTAATATGTCTGTATTGACTCCAATTATGTTCAATCGTAAAGTAGTAATTATAATTTAAATAGTTTCTTTCGTTTCTAATTA
>QKQZ01009548.1:0-35087 GCA_003595255.1 Solenopsis fugax | reverse complement strand
TTACATCAACCTCGCAGTAATATTTACTGCAAATTCAATCATCGCGTAATGCAGATTCGATGCTCGCGTGTAGCGCGGCCACGGCGCTGCCGCGGCGCGGTCGATCTTGGCATAAAGTTGACCGTACGAAAACGAAGCCGGCTCGCCATCTTAATTTGCACTTATGTCTGATTGCAGAACGCAGCGAACGCGGAACGGATCAGAACCGGAGCGAGAGGCGTCACAGCTTGTTTAATAGGTAAGCGTAACGAATGTTGCGTAATAAATTGGTGCTCATATATCGGCGATCAGTAAAAACGCGCATAGTAATTAATCGATTGAAGATGTATTACGCGAATTGACAATGCGATGGTTATAGTATCGGATTGCGAATAAAGTCGCAAGCGGAAATTTAATATGTAGCATCGCCGCGGCGCTGAGCGTCGCGATATATTACGCGTATATCTTGGCGTGTGAAATAGATAGTACGAAAATCGAAGTCATTCTCGTCATTTTAATTCCATTTCTGTTTCGTTTACAGAACGTAGCGGATGCGGAACAGTTCGGCTCCGGAACAAATATACGGCGTCACGTCTCATTCAGCTGGTAAGAGAAACTTAATATCTTGTAATAAATCCAGTAACAGATTTATACGCTGATTCGTTCGAACACGTATTTTGCAATACTCGTTCGAGCTAAGATCAAAACGTATAGCGTCATCACGCGCGTCAAGTTGATCGCGTGGAAAATGAAGCTGCTTTATTATTTTAATTCATTTTTTTGTTACAGAATGCGATGGACACTTTTACAGGACGCGGAATAAAGTGGCTCCGAAATGAGTGGCATCGCGATTTAATTGGTAAGCAATAAGTAGTCGAAAATATAGATTCAGTATTGATACGTTGATAATTTGTTTGAACGCATTTTTTCTAATACTCGTTTGAGCGAAAATTTAAACGTAGAGTGCTGTCACGATGCTCGTCTAATTGACCTCGCAGAAAAAGAAGCTGACTTAATTATATTCACGTTTCTTTTACAGAACGCGGTGGATGAGAGACTGATTTGCTCTAGAACGAGTAGCTCGTGAATTAGTTTGACAAACTTGACTTGAAGAAGGAAGAATAAAGGAGGTTTAAGAATTTCAAAGGAGGAGGTCTAGGAGAGACATCGGGCATCGGTGGAGCAACTTAGCGGTAAGCATTATTGCTTACTTGCGTAAAATTAGTCTTTTCTTCGCATTTATTAATTTTTTTTCTGTTTTGAAAATAATAATTAAAGAATTTGAATTTGAGACTTTATAAAACTTTATTTTTATGAAGATTTTGAAAATTACATAATTATTTTAATAGATATTTAATTAAAAAACAAAAAATTCTGTACATGTAAAAAATATAAATCATTAATTCTTTTAAACATTAGTTTAATTTGAATCTTATGTTTGTTATTTATTTTATGTTACAGAATCATCGTAGCTACTCTGCTGACAACTCCACTGTTGCGCATCGGACGGTGAGAAATAAAAATTTTATTAACCAGTCTATGAAAAATGTATTAAATTAAATCATTGAATGATGCATTAAATCATAAGTAAAAACTTCATAGATTCTTAAAATGGATAAGCTTTAAAAAGTTATGAAAGATACTTAATCTTGGTCTCGTTTTTCATTATTTATTAATAAAAGTGTACTATTGTGCTTGAGATTGCACTCGCACAGGTATGTACACACCCACAAAGAGAGAATAGATTTCAGTATTTATTTATTATGTAGCTAAAAAAATAATATAAATATGATTAAATTTAAAAAAATTGAATACATTTTAATATTACCAAAATATTACCAAAAGTAACGGTGCACAGTTTAAACAATTTTAAAAATGTATTTAAAATCACACAAGAAATATATATATTATTTTCCGCACTTTTGCAATGACCATGTACTAGTCCTCTCTCAATTTACATTGTATTTTGAAAATACTATTTGTCTGAAATATAATAAAAAATAATTAAATTTACGAATTTAAACAAAGTCAATCAAAGTAAAGTTTCTTTTCTTATTAGAAACAATGGAAATTAGAAAACACATTTTAAATTTTAATAATTATAGTTCCAAATATAGAGGGGTAGATTATTGTAATAGATTATTAGGTTATTAATACAGTTAGATTATTGAAAAGGTTAGATTGTTAAATTAAAATTATTACATATTGCACATATTGCATATATAAAATAAAAATTTTAGAGAAAAAGACATTAAACGACTTAGGCATATTTTTTTTTTTTAATTCCTTCTCCAAATATTTGTCCAAGATTAAATATTTTATAAATTAGTGCAAAAAAGTAATATGCAAATTTATAAACATTATTTAAATATTGTAAATAAATAGAAACATTGTTCTACCTTGTAAGAACAAGGAATATCTTTACAAGAAATATTTATAATAACTTAAATTGTAACTAATGTATTGTAGAGATAATGCGTTATTACATATAATAATACATAATTAAGTTTTATTCTAGTATAAAGTGCCAATTTTAATATGAAGTTTTGAAGCTTATTCATTTAATTTATTAACAAACTGGCTTTATAAAAAGTAAAACGCAATGTGATGTGAGATCGTATTCCGCGTTTTGTTAAAGTTATATTAAAGTAACAGTAAAATTTCTTGTCAATAAAGATATTTAATTTCAATTAATATCATCATATAATTTCATCAATTTTTATAAAAAACCAAATGAGAAAGTACATATCTCCAGTACAAAATCATAAAAATCTAACGCGCGATAACATCACATAATTGCTATAAAAATTATTTACTCTTGTTGAATCACACATCACGCTCTTTGAACTCCTATGATGTGTTTAAGATCAGATACGAGTAATGACGAATCAAGCAAGATTAAATCAAAGAATTTATAAAGTATTAATTAATACATTTTACAATGTTGAAATAAATTTCATCAATTTATTGATTAATAATTACACCTAAAATTTACAAAAATAATTATTGTTAATAATTATAAATATAATTATATAAACATATATTTTAAATATGGTTACAAATTAATGTGTGATTAACGATCGATTATTATTTTTTTAATCAATAATTGATTAATTTTTATATAAAACTATTTAAATTATTCATAATTATCATTATCATTAAATTTTAACCGATTACATTTATTAAAAGAAAAAAATATAAGAAATCAATTATACGAAACCGTCGAAAATTAATTCCATTAATTGATTAATCATTAATCATGGTTACATTTATTATAAATTGTTAGTAGATTATTTTAGTTAATAAATAAATTAATCGATTAATGCTAAACACTGCAACACAAGTATTTTAAAGAACGAGAAATAAAAAAATCAGTGTAAAAATATTGTGTGAAATTTTAAATGTGTCATATGTAAGTTTCCATTTACCTGTTTTCTCAAAAGCTCGCGTTAATAATTGAGTTGTCCTCTCGAAATATCAAAACCGTCTAATATCTAGAATACTTAATAGAAAGTATACTTGCACTTCTAGCACATTATTACATTATGATGATCTAGATATAAAAATATAAAGATATTCGTTTACATTTTAATACAAGACAAATAGCGTTGACGATTATAGTTAAAAAATTTTTATATATTTAACATCAACTAATAAACAAACACAACGATACGCGAAAAAAGATTTAAATTCAAGCTCGGCACAAATTGCACATTTCAGATTTTCAATTAGCGCTATTTCCCTTACCTTACCAATCTGCGCACAGTCATAGTCTCAATCGGCATTTGGATTGCTTGCGGACAAATAAGCTAAGGAAAAAGGTCAAGTAGAAAATCGGCCGAAACGTGGCAATTTATGGCAAAGCCTGATCTAAACAAATATAAAAACTTAAAAAAAAATGAAGAGAAATTTACTGTATCGCGTAATTTATCAAAAGAAAAACAGCGATTGTGCATGCGATGCATTAAGAAGATATTCAATTTACATGTCCTTCCAAAACTACTTTTTTCACAATTTTTAGTGGTTTATTCGTCTCGAAACTTCAATCTTGCACCAAAAAATAAATGTTGCTTCTCCTAAATTAATTTAAAATATTCTTCCAGATCTTCCGTGGAAAGTGTAAAAGACATTGCAAATTTTACTGTCAGTCCTATACCCATCGAATAGGTACTGATAAATGATTATATCACGAATCGCGTAAGAAGCAATGTCTCTTGCACGTGCCACGAAGAAGATGCCTGTAGCTATGTAAAATGCTTTTTGAATGCTGGAACTTTTTTTATTATCTATCTATAAATCTTGTTTCTATTTCAGCTTTTTGTGTATTAAGGCAAAATTTTTTAAATTTTAATAAATATTTGTTTGAATAGTATTGACGGAATATTTAAGAATGTAAATATATATTTATTTAGTTGGAGAAGCACTAATTTAAATTAAGTATCATTTTTCCTATTACAGTAAATATTTATGTACTGTAAATAAATATTTCATTAGTACTATTCGAATAAATATTTATTATAATTTAGGAATTTTTTCTCTCATCGTGGTAAGTGCAAAAGACATTGCGTTTCGTTAAAAAAAATAATTTTTACGTTGGATTGAGCACATGTGCAATTACGGGGTACGATTCGGCATCGGAGATTGTTGCAATGTGCGCTTTCACTCCTCGTCACGTTATCGGTTCAATGAGGAAAGCAGTTCTCATTGGACTTAGCGTCTAACTGGACGATCAGCTGGATTTATNTTTAGCCACGATTTTTGCACAAGTCGCGGGTTGACAAAAGCACCCCAGAAAGTGCGTCTCCTTTAAGTGACTTGTCTATCAGCCGTCGACTATGGCTTGTAAGATACAAGTGTCGTAAGAATCATGGTTAAGAAAGCTTAGTCGACGTTAGACGTGCGTTAAACGTGACCAAGAGTGTCAAGGTAGAAGTCATTCGCAACGAGCTCACTGTCGATCCCGTATCCATCGCGTTCGAATTATTAAGTCGTTATTTCGCGAATCGCATAGGAATAAGCAATATCTCTTGCACGTGCCACGAAGAAGATGCCTGTAGCTTTGTAAAATGCTACTTTTCTATGCTGGAATTCTTTTTATTATTTATGTATAATACTTGTCTCTATTTCAGCTTTTTGTGTATTGAGGGAAAAATTATTAAATTTTAATAAATATTTGTACGAGTAGTACTAATGGAATATTTACTAAGTGTAAATATATGTTTATTGAGTTGGAGAAGCACTAATTTAAATTAAGTATCATTTTTCCTACTACAGTAAATATTTATGTACTGTAAGTAAATATTTCATTAGTACTATTCGAATAAATATTTATTATAATTTAGGAATTTTTTCTCTCATCGTGGTAAGGGCAAAAGAAATTGCGTTTCGTTCAAAAAATAATTTTCGCGGTCGATTGAGCACATGTGCAATTACGGGGTACGATTCGGCATTGGAGACTGTTGCAATTTGCACTCTGACTCCTCGTCACGTTATCGGTTCAATGAGGCGAACATGTCTCATTGGACTTAGCGTCTAACCGGCCGATCAGCTGGATTTAGCCACGATTTTTGCACAAGTCGCGGGTTGACAAAAGCACCCCAGNGACTATGGCTTGTAAGATACAAGTGTCGTACGAATCGTGGTTAAGAAAGCTTAGTCGACGTTAGACGTGCGTTAAACGTGACCAAGAGTGGACAGAACTCATTCGCAACGAGCTTACTGTCGATCCCGTATCTATCGTGTCCGAACTGCTAAGTCGTCATTTCGCGAATCGCGTGAGAAGCAATGTCTCTTGCACGTGCTACGAAGGAGATGCTTGTAGCAAAATAAACTGCTTCTATAATGCTAAAATTTTTTTGTTCTTTATGTATAATTTTTATTTTCATTTCAGCTTTTCATGGTAAGTGTAAAAGACATTGCGAGTCATAAAAAATAATTTTCACGTTCGAATGGGCACATGTACAAATACGGGATATGGTTCGGCATTGGAGATCGTTGCAATGTGCACTCTGACTTCTCGTCACGTTATTGGTTCAATGAGGCGAACATGTCTCATTGGACTTAGCGTCTAACTGATCCATCAGCTGGATTTAGCCACGATTATTGAGCAGGCCGCGGGTTGACAAGGCACCCCAGAAAGTGCAGTCTCCTTTAAGCGACTTGTGCTCTGCGACTATGGCTTGTATGATACAAGTGTCGTACGAATCGTGGTTAAGAAAGCTTAGTCGACGTTAGACGTGCGTTAAACGTGACCAAGAGTGACAGAACTCATTCGCAACGAGCTTACTGTCGATCCCGTATCTATCGCGTCCGAACTGCTAAGTCGTCATTTCGCGAATCGCGTGAGAAGCAATGTCTCTTGCACGTGCCACGAAGAAGATGCTTGAAGCGATGTAAAATGCTTTTTTAATGCTGGTACTTTCTTTATTTTTCATGTATAATTCTTGTTTCTATTTCAGCTTTTTGTATATTGAGAGAAAGATTTTTAATTTTAATCAATACTTGTTCGAATAGTACTAACGGAATATTTACTAAATGTACTGTAAGTAAATATATCATTAGTACTGTTCGAATAAATATTTATTAAAATTTAAGAATTCTTCTCTCATCGTAGTAAGTGCACAAGACATTGCGTTTCGTTCAAAAAATAATTTTTGCGTTCGATTGGTCACATGTGCAATTACGGGATACGATTCAGCACCGGAGATCGTTGCAATGTGCGCTTTCACTCCTAGTCACGTTATCGGTTCAATGAGGAAAGCAGTTCTCTTTGGACTTAGCGTCTAACCGGTCGATCAGCTGGATTTAGCCACGATTTTTGAGCAGGCCGCGGGTTGACAAGGCACCCCAGAAAGTGCAGTCTCCTTTAAGCGACTTGTGCTCTGCGACTATGGCTTGTATGATACAAGTGTCGTAAGAGTCGTGGTTGAGAAAGCTTAGTCAACGTTAGATGTGCGTTAAACGTGACAAAGAGTGGCAGAACTCATTCGCAACGAGCTCACTGTCGATCCCGTATCCATCGCGTCCGAAACTGATCACTGTTAAGTCTTTATTTCGCGAATCGCGTAAGAAGCAATGTCTCTTGCACGTGCCACAAATAAGGTGCCTGTAGCTATGTAAAATGCTTTTTCAATGCTGGGACTTTCTTATTTTTTATGTATAATTTTTGTTTCTATTTCAGCTTTGTGCGTATTAAAGGAAAAATTTTTTTAATTTTAATAAATATTTTTCGAATAGTACTGCCGGTATATTTTCTAAATGTAAATACATATTTATTTAGTTGGAGAAGCACTAATTTAAATTAAGTATAATTTTTCTTACTACAGTAAATATTTTTGTACGATAACTAAATATTTCATTATAATACTATTCGAATAAATATTTATTAAAATTTAGGAATTTTTTCTCTCATCGCGGTAAGTGCAAGAGACATTGCATTTCGTTAAAAAATTAATTTTCGCGTTTGATTGAGCACATGTGCAATTACGGGATACGATTCGGCATCGGAGATCTTTGCAATGTGCGTTTTCATTCCTCGTCACGTTATCGGTTCAATGAGGCGAACATGTCTCATTGAACTTATCGTCTAACAGGCCGATCAGCTGGATTTAGCCACGATTTTTGCGCAGGCCGCGGGTTGACAAGGCACCCCAGAAAGTGCAGTCTCTTTTAAGCGACTTGTGTTCCGTGCGACTACGGCTTGTATGATACAAGTGTCGTACGAATCGTGGTTAAGAAAGCTTAGTCGACGTTAAACGTGCGTTAAACGTGCCAAAGAGTGGCAGAACTCATTCGCAACGAGCTCACTGTCGATCCCGTATCCACCGCGTCCGAACTGCGCAAACATTATTTCGCGAATCGCGTAACAAGCAATGTCTTTTACACATGCCATGAAGAAGTTGCTTTAGAGAGCTATAGTTTATAGGTAATGTCGGAAATTTGCCGAAGATGTACTTTAGAATGCTATTCTAAACTTTGTTGTAACAAGAAAACGTAATGGAAAGCATGTATGAGAGAATTGATTCAAAAATATGATTTTAGAGCTCAATAATAAAAAATTAAAATTCAATAACATAAATGTAGATTATCATTATCGCTTGATAGAAACAACATTATTGATAGAAATATCATAGAAGAAAATTTTTGATAATTAGATTTAAAGTAAATTTAAGAAACTTTATGAAATTTCACGCTCAAATATTAAAAAAATTTTGTTGAAAATTGTATTGCGTGCGCAATCGGTTTGTAGAATATATTATCAGAATTATACATGAATTTATTTTGAAATTTACTCGATATCTGTATTTATTATTTAATGAACTTTATTTATGTTTTAGTTATCTTTATTGTTAATATTAATAATAGTAATGGTGTGTAAAATTTGCGCTATAAAAATTTCGTTTTCTAAATTTGTTTATTGTGTATTTGTTGGCAATCAATTTATTTGATTTGGGCACACTTATAAATTTGAGATCGTAATTTAGTCTTACTTGCATATAAAGTTTTATTTACTTTATCATGTATCGTTGTCAATATATCATAATCATATATCTAATTGTGAATACTTTTTTTTTATTCATACTTCTGATGTATCATATTCTCATAGGCTAGAAATATGAATAGCTGATCTGGTTACATTTTCAGATATTATACATTTCAAGTACATGGGAGAACAGACTCTCATATTGATTAACGTGAAATTCTGAGGAAACAAGTGATCGACTTCAAAAATTATATTTAAAGTATTAATTATATCATTAAATATGATTTCTTGTAATTTTCTTTCTTTAGAATACATACACCTCTACGATAAATATATTAAAAAATTTTAATTTTTTTAAATGCAATATTATTCGATTCGTCATTATTCAAATTAGCTGGTTGATATTCAGCCAAAATAGATTTGACCGAGATTAATAAAAAGTAAGACCAATCTACAAAGACTTGGTGTTGCTAGACGTCTAAGTACAAGATAAATGTAAATTTATCCTATGCTTAGTACGTATTAAGCAAAAATTCGAGCCTAACAAAAATTTGATTTCATATAAATCTATTTTCAAATACGTACCCTTAATTAATTTTTTATTTGCTTCAGCGAACTTATCTTTCCTTGTATAAAGCTGACGTACACTCGTCGACGATTTAAATGAAAATAAACGAACCGCAACCGGTTCGTCGCGTCGCGCGTTTGTTCCGGGAGTGCCATTTAAAGTAATTAGTTCATGGGCGTAATTTTAGTGTATTTAACGCGAGTGTTCCGCGAGTGCAATGGGACGAGGAGGCTCGACAACCTGGATCTGAGAGGAGGAGACCTGGGAGAGGCATCGGGCCCCAGCAGAGCAATCTTGGGGTAGATATAACTTCTTATTTAAAATTAATAGTCTTTTTCCCTTTTATCTGATTTCATCTCAATAAAAAAAAGAATACTTAAAGAAAGAAAATTCAAATAAAATTTTAGTTGAATTTTGTAAAGGTATTTTTCGGATATGATTGCATTATTAAATATCTAATTGAAAGTCGAGTTTTGAAAATTTGATGTGCGTGTAAAAATAAACTTTTCAAATATTGATTATTTTGAGCATAGTTTTAATTTTTATATACTATATTTGTATGTTACAGTATCATCGCAGCTTCGTGGCTGAATAACTCCGCTCGTTGCTGACCAGATCTGTGAGTCAAAAATCAAAAATCATATTTTATTAGAAAAATTCTTTTTCTAATTTTTATTTTCTGAATATTCAATTAAAAAATGATCAACACTTCCGCGCGTTAGATATAATATATAAATAAATTATATTTACCGCATGTTGATCCATGGCGCCCGATGTCTCTAATAGGCCTCCTTCTCCTCTCAAATTGTCCGGATTTTCAGTATCAAAGACAAAATATTTTTTCTTGATGTAACACTCGCGAAAGCAGATCATGACGATACTTTGCACTACACTCTCGAAATTGAAGCTAAAAGATGCGATAACGTGAGAGTTTATCAGCGAAAACATCTCATAAACACTTCAATAAATGTTTAATAAACGTACTGTTTTCGCCAGGGTCGGTACGAGTAACAGATTTAACAAATGATACGAGAGTTCGTAATGATTCGAGAAGTCGATGCGACGCAAGTAAATCTCGCTAACAGTATAAAATCGTTGAGTTGAAAGACCGCATTAGCTAAGGCGCACGTTGTTTGCCGACAGTGCCGATAGGCCATTGACCGCGCGCGCAAGGTCAAGTACGCTGTCTCAGCTGTCTCTGGTCGTTCAGCCACTTCCCCCTCCCTAGTCTGACGCCGCTAGTGCCATTGTAGCCGCGCCGCGGGCGTCACTAAGCGCCACTGTCACTAACGCTACTGAAAAATTGGAGCATTACAAAAATTCGACCATTTCAAATTTTTTAGGTATAAAGACTTGGCGTTGCTAGACGTCTAAGTATAACAAGATAAATATAAATTTATCCTGCTGCTTAAGGCGATGCTGGACCGGTCTCTATACTCGATTAATTTTAAATAGTCCGTTCTCTGTATTGGATTTATAGATCTCAAAATCCTTCTCCACAATTAAAGTAGTGACAAAAACATTTGCCGCTAACTATAATTTAATACGAAAAACGAAAGTTGATTAAAAAATTACAGTTTAATTATCGGCTTCTGCAGCCGATATAAGATAAATTTGCATTTATCTTGTTGTAGTTAGACATCTAAGAACGACAAGGCTTTGTACTTGAAAAATTTGAAAGGATCGAGTTTTTGCAATGCTCCAAATTATTGCAATAGACAATTTTTGCAATGGTCGAGTTCTTGCTTAATACGTATTAAATATAAAATAAATTTACATTTATCTTATACTAAGACATCTAGCTACGCCAAGCCTTCGTATTTAAAAAATTTTCGATTGAAATTTATAAATTTTACTCGTGTGTCGAATCGGGACTGGCGCTCGAGCAAGGTTTTCCTGTGAAATTTGTAAATTATAGAAGTGTGTCGAATCGAGACTGGCACTCGAGCAAGATTTTCCTGTGAAATTTGTAAATTTTACTCGTGGCGCGCGCCTGTTTTGTCTAGTAAATTAAATAAAATGGTCACTAAATAATATACTATTTATGTATAAATATATTTATTATATTTTCAGAACTTGGAAAGGGAATGCAGTAGCAGCAGCAGCAACAACAACAACAATCGGTGAGTGATTTAATTTAACAATCTACAATAAACTAACTAATTAAAATAGAAGATATGCGTTTCCGTTATATACTTCAATGTCTATAAATTCCGTAAGTAATTTCCGTAGGTAGTCTAGGAGTGACATTGGTTAAATAGACAAATATGGCTATCAGATTAATTGTCTTTGTTTATCTAATCCATCTCATCCCTGGTCAGGACATCTTCAGCGTTTACGCGTAAAATATATAAATAATCTACATTACATGTATACATTGTAAATTATGTTTTATATATTATCTATGCAAACAATAATCAATGGATCAACTCAGAAAATTCAGATTTTGTCAGAAAAATGGAAATGGTATTTTATTTTTAATTTAGTATATTTTTATTTTATTACTATTACTAAAGTCACAGATATATTAACAATTTTATAACTTAATTACTTTTTCTATATTGAATTATCCTATTTATAATAATTTGTTGTTTGTATTGTTTACATGAGAAAGTTTTGTGTAAACATAAATAATACGTAAATAATCCATGTAGACATAATCTTGAAATTTACAATACAACTTTATTTCTGGTGATAGCACGGAAGAGAATCACAAAACCGGACATTACCTACGGGTTTCATAGACATTGGCTACATAGTTCAATATCCACATTTTATAGATAGGTATAGAGACGCTCCAAAGTAGTCACAGTTAAATGCCCGTGTCCGCTCTCTTCAGTTTCTCTTTACTGTATAAGGGTTGAAAGAGTCTTCATTTAGAAAATTATAAAAAGATAGTATGTAATTAAGTGTTATTTAATTACATACTATCTTTTTATAAATACTCTGATAAAATCGTTTAAGTTCTCAGTTTTTCCGCGTTTTTTTTACTCGTACTTCTCTGGCAAGAGAATCACAAGACTCGTCTTCGTTGCACTCTTGCATTCTCGCATTTCTGTAACGCGCGGAATGAAGACGTCGTCTTCGCTGATACTCCACGACGGCGTAAAATTGTACACTTCTGAAGAACAGGTTCGTCACTTTGATCGATCGGTACCGGTCGGCCGTGCCACTGAACTCACCGATCGGAGACACGTTTCATTACAATGTGCGCGTCAACATTGTGCAAATGCGCTTATGGCAGTGTCGTCCTCAATTTCACGTATCCAGGTTAAAAATCATTGTCGTTTCCTGTTAAGGTTCCGGAACAGGCGTCGCGATTATAGAGAATTAATGACGTTAGAAGCGAGACGTCGCATCTGATCTTCTTCCCGCGGTAAATGAATTTTCGCCTGTCACTCGCGCTTGATAAAATGTTTCTGGAACTGATTATTCCTTTTCCCACTATTTTTTCTACACAATTTCAAACAAGCTGTCCCTATATTAATTAATTCTACGTAAATATAAAATATATAAAATATAAATATTAATAAAACAGCAATAATAAGTCGTACTTGAGATAGTCTGCTGCGAAATTTCCAGTTCTAGCCGAATATACGTACATTTGGCATTCATAAAAAGTGAGTTAATTAAAAGGACGTCCTGTCGTATCGTTCGCACGGATTATCAACAGCCTGTTGTTGAGGGATTTCTAGTATTCCTTGAACACCCTATATAGTGCTTCGATTTACCCTAATCCTCCTTGGAGCGATCTATGGTCCATCGGCGCGCGACGTGACGACGATCGGAACCGGCGTTCCGATATCGCGAACGGTTTCGCGGCATCAAGGCCGCCTCCTTACCCGAGATCTTGTCTCGCCTCGATGACTCACGCCTAGCTTGGCCGCTGCTTGCTGCCTCACCACTTCCTTCCACCTTCGAGGTTGCCCGAGAGACCGACCGCGGCCGCCTCCGCCGCCGCTTCTTGCGCTCAGCTTAGCATACCTTGTAGAGAGACGGTGACTGTAGTCCGCCGCCGCTGTGCGCGGCCACTTTTTTGCCCGGGGAAATGGAGATCGCGATGGGAAGAGGAAGCATTGCCCAGCATCGCCCAGCATCGCCCAGCATCGCCGCGCGCGGAGGTCTATTTCTTGCGATACGTTTAACCCTTTAGGCCTGCAAAGTAGTACTAGTGGTAGTAATAGTAGTTCCACCCGGAAGACTCGTCCTCCTGAAATTCTACCTCGAGTCGCTGTGGTAGTCCGAGGCGAGATGGTTTCAGGGTGATATCGCTTTGACTTCAAAGTAAGAAATCGGTAGACGTTGCGATGAAGCCGAGATGACGATCGATGGCGTGTTTAACCTCTGACACACAGCCGCATTGTGTTAACAGTTAGTCGAGGATCATTGCGCAATCTGTCCTGTATATCGTTGAGGAATGAAACGTAATTTATTTTCGTGACAAGGAACATGAATTGTTCTACGGTAAATACAATTAAGATACAACGTACTACTATAAATTTGGCGCTTTTTAGAAACGCAGAATAAAGCGGGAATATAAAAATATCAATTTCAATTTCACAATTCCAGCAGTAAGAATCACGAGAGACAGTTATTAGCCGAAAATTAGAATTTTAATGAAAAGGGGAATGGTTAATTAGACAAGTGCTGAATTTGTTTCCCATCTTTATTTCCCATCGCGAGTTACATTAAACAGTATGCCAACATGTCCAATCACTTGGACATAGTGGTACAAGTCTTACGTGTACAATAGAAAAGCGGACTCATAGCGGCGGATAACGACGACGCGGCGGTACAGAGGAAGACAGAGAGGCGAACTTACGCGTCCTCCTCGTGTGCACGTTCATTCGTCATAATGCACGCGCCGCGGTAGGTATAATAGGTACACCCGGAGCTATAGCGATGCTTAAAGGCATCGCCAATTATCGCTGTGCATCCTTCCGACGAGAAGTCTACCCATGAAGGCGCATATACGCTTCCCCCTACGTCCCTTCTCTTTTACGTTCCCCTTTTTATTTTCCCTCCTCAGCCGCGTGTACCTTGGTCCGTCCGCGTCATGATGACGACCGTGCGTATCCATTAATCCGTCCGGTACAGCCGCGTTGCGTGCTCCGGAAAAGGCAGAATGGCCGTCTCTCAATCTTCTCTCTCTTTCTTGTATTACAAAACTATATCTACACGATACAGATTTCATCAAAACTAGCCTAATATAAAAATACGCTGATGTTTCGTATCCTTTATTTTCGAGACACGAGAGTTTAACTTTTAATTTGATAACGTAAATCGTAAAAATTGTCATAATTCAAATAAAAGATATTTATTTAAAGTCTCTTAATTACCATATCAATCTTTTATTATGATGTTTACATAAAATACAATATAATACGTTGTTAAAAAATATCAGACATTTCAAGATTCGACTTTGTAGCACAGAAAATTAATGATCGAGCTGGCTCATTATGAAAATAACATAAGTTCAGCTTTTAAAATCGTTGTAATCACGTCAGTTTACTCTCATAGATAGAAATCTATAAAATTTAAAACTAGATTAATATTATTTTGAGAATGAATGATTCGTACAGTAATTAGGAACAAAAAGGTTGAAACACACGAGCGTAATTGAAGGGTGTGTGCCTTTAGACCTCCCGCGATCATCGAAGAAGGGAAACTGGTGCAGGTGCACGCCTTTCCGAGAGCCGGTACGGGATTAGAGCGGATCATCTTCTGGCAAGTTAATTGGCCGCTTGTATGTACACGCGCGCGGAAGACGATACCCGATCGCCAATGGCATGGTGACACGCACGTGGCAACCGCTGCATGCCGCTTCCGGCTGCCTGGCGGATGACGCGGTTTATCGTAATAATCGAGTGCACCGATTCGTTGCGATACTTGGGCGCGATTACGTCGGGTTGATGTAACTCTCCGGAAAATGTAACGTTATCTGGGCTCATAAAAGTACATCGCGACGTTTTTATTCAGTCTTCCTCTCGTAATAAAGAAATTTTAATAGCTTCTTGCAGAAAAATTCGAAAAACAGCTATAAGATTACACAAGATGGTTCGCAAAAGCTGAAATGCAAACGTAAACATCATATATTCTGTAGCAATTAGTGAAGATTTTTACAATAAAATTTAATTAAGAAACATTACTTGCAGTAATTAATATTTAATACTGAATAGATTAACTTAAAGTCTTAAATTTCTATTAATTAAAATCATTTTTATTTTCCAACGATGACTTTGTGTTATTTAAACAAAAACGTTTTGAAAGAAATTTCGAAAAAAATGTTTAATGTCAAAATATTAATAAAAAAACATTACCAAACAAAAAAGAAAATAACTCGGTTGCATAACAGAGATATTGAAAAATCTTAGATATTGAAAAATCTTTGTCCGCGTGATATTCTTTCGAATTCTAACATTTTTTTCTATTTTATAATTTATACTATTTGATCGGAATTAGAGTATTTTGTTTATAATATTGAAACCTTGCGAATCGGTTCGCGCTTAATAAAAAAATTAACATAAAATAGAACAAACACATGATATACAGCCACATTGAAAAAAAGTTTAGAAAAATTAAAAGAATAACTATCAATGTTGAGTGAAATAACGTCAATTAAGTATTTGATTAACATATAAAAATAATTTTATTTTTCTTAATATTTAATAAATACAATATTACTAAATTTGATGATATTTACTAAATATTATTTTTAAAAATAAAGTTATTTTTTATTATATTAACCAAACATTTAATTGACATTGTTTCACTCAATATTTGATAGTTATTGCCAAACTCTTTTTTCAGTGCACTTTTGTGATAATGACTTTCGCAGTTGCATACGTAATTGTACTTTTCTACGTCCATTTCCATCAATGATAAATTAATTTCTAGGTTCAAATTATTGTTCACTTTTTCTAGATTTCAGAATTTGACAAAGAGTACGTTAAACCGAGATTAAAGTTAATCTATATTGGTGGAAATGGACATTGATCTCGGATACCACTTTGTCCATTCCAGTCGACTTAAAGCGGAGGTATTACGGCGGAGGTATACGCCGCTCCAAATTGCAGAGTTTAGCGAAGAGATAATAACAGAGAGCGGATAATCACGGCGTTACGCGCGAATGAGTGATGCCCGAAGGCAAGCAACACGCTGAAAATCAGAGTGCCGATAATCAATGATGATCAGCGCTACATGATGACGGGTATTGACGAAAGCATGGCTCGCGAATAAGTAAACAATGATATTGAACATTTTTCAATCTACCTTCTAGCTTTGACAATTTTAAAAGTATTTGATTTCTGATAGCTAGCTAACGGTATTAAAAAACATGATTTTCATCATCATTTTTTAAATATAAAAATAAGATTAATCAAAGATTTGATATTTATGCAATGTTTAATTATTTAATTAAAGATTATATTAAAATCTGATAATAATCTCTTTTACTATTAATTTCATACAACTTCATTTCTTATACATTATAAATTGTAAAAAATAAAGTTTCCGTTAGAATCTAAACTTACGATTTCCTTTAAAGAGCTAAGGAATTGCGTTTTTTTCCAATTAGAGAGGCTAATGAATTCAAATTTACGATAATCATTCGATGACCAATGAGTACACGATTTACCCTATAAAGATAGTATGCGCGTTTGAAGTTTTTCTGCCATAGAGAGGATGCAAATCGCGGCGGTATTTTCGCGTTTCGAAACGACGCGCGACGACCGGGTATTTCGGAAGTGACCTTGGAATGTTGCGGCCAGTGCGAGTCTCGTTGCGACCGGTTGACCCGCGAGCCAGTACGCCTTAATCCATATACGGCGAGTCACGGTGGCGCTAATAGGAAGTGTATCCTTGTCGGTTGATCCGTTCCCGGCCTCCGTCGGATAATTCCGAATAAAAAGTTCTGCCATCTAAGGGAGTCCTAAGGACCCCGCGATCGGCCGCATCCACGGGTTCACGGCGTTCTCCATATGCCGTATTAAACTTCGCCGGCCCAAAACAGTCATCGCGAACCTTAAAATTAGTCATGCACTCGACAGCGAAGGACAGTGTCGATGACTCGTGCGAATGTCCGGCCGATTGGACAACAACTTGGCTGCTTTGNTTTTTTTTTTTTCTTTCTGCCTTTCCCGCTCACGACGCATTGAACGAACTGCATTATTCTTTTGGACAGCTTTGAAATAATTCCACGATATTTTAAAGCTTCTTTGTAGTCTCGGATGACTTTCAAGTTAATGTCGAAAAGTGAAAAAGACAAACGAGATTTAATGAGACTCCACATTGTGGACATTATATTGCAATAATTATAGTTAACCGAGTATAAGTAAATCGCTTCGCAACGAGGAGAAGGTCTGTTGATCCTTGAGTTTGACGATTAACGAAAATAAAAATAAATCTCCGTATGAAATATTCCAAGACGTATTCAACCGGCCTTCTTACGTTTCTCATGGTGTCTTTCACTTCACGGCAATCACGGCATTTTAGCACGCGCAATCTCAATTTCCCTTTCGCAAGCAACGTAGCAGGAAGCGCGCCGCTGAAACGCCGCGTCGTGCATCGCGCGCCATTAATTTTCCGCGTAACATCTAGAAGCGGCGCGAAAACGCTCGTAACGCCGCCTTCCTCTTGCGCGATTTTGCTAAAAATCGGACATTCTATATCGTCGTGATGCGCCGGGTCGCGCGTAAAAGCGATGACGCTCGTATAACCGGAAGTGCACGGCACGCTCTAGTGTTTCTCTCTTTCTTTTTCCGCTCGTCACGATCTTCCAACCCAGTAAACATATCCATAATGCAAGGCGCAACGCACACCTTGTCAGAAATCGTCGGGAAAAAGTGAGATACGCCCTTACATGCGTATATACGCGCACGCACGTGAGTGTGGCGACATCGCCATTACGGTAAGTCTGCTTCTTCTACTGCTATTGGGTGTTGCACCCACAGATGTAGCGGCTATTTATATGGCGACCTTTGCTTTTTCCACCTGTCCTACTTGAGAAGATCCAAGGTGTACGATGGATATGTATTCGCTCAAAGATTGTCTTCCGCGTGTAATTTACCCTTTCTTGTAAGATTGAGGATTATCGTGATGCAGATTATTATTAAGCGTTCTTCATTATACTACAAGTATGATATACGAGTAGTCCATTTTATTCCTATGATTATCTTTTCGTCTCTTATTAATAATGAAAGACTCTGATAAATTAAATTTACAGAAGGTTTTTCTTGTTAGTAAGGAAAATCGTAAGCTTTACGTCTCGTCTTGAGTAATTAATCAAGATTTGATTACTGGGGGGATTAATCGATAATTCAATTTTATATATAATTGACACAAAATAATTTACAAATTTTATTCTATTTAAGTATTTAACATGTTTAATATCTATTATATTATAGATATATATTTTTTTTATATATGATTATCTATTTCGGCATGTTAAAAACTGCGTTTGTTTCCGGGTCAAAAATAATCGACGTCGGTCATACGAACTTTCGACCTGTGGCGTATGCGGGGCAACTAAAATCAGAGCGAGCCGAAAGCAAGGTAAAGCGCAGCTTCGCATTCCATGAAAGCTACCAGAGCTTTCGTAACTTTAGCTCTCGCGTATCAAGTTCTATTCACTATCTTAGTCCGGGAGGAAATATAATATCTCTAAGAAGTAAGAATAATAATACGAAAAACATTTTGACCTTCCTAAGAGCAGAATGTATAAAATTAAATTACAGGTAATTTGTAATGAATAAATTTATCTCGCGAAATGAAGCTATAGTGCATGGCAAGCGTTTCTCCCTTTTGAAATAAATTCCTTCATTATGAAGGAATATTTTATTTTCATTATTGGCATCGAGATAACCATCATTATCGATTTCTGGTGGATTACACGCGTCGATACGCGTGTCGGACCTTATATGTTTCTGCAAGGTTGCTGGACCTTTTAAAAAGTGGCACGTCGATACTCACCCAGACAGAGTTAACACGCCCGCTTTATCCTTATCCCCCTTTTGTAATATAATTCTCTTTCGTGACCCGAGTTTACTCATCTTCATTCTAAAAGCGGCCCGCGTCTATTTCGATGTGAATCACATCTTGCTCTTAAGAAAGCATAGTTGCTCTCTCTCCTGTCCGCGTAAATCAAACGATTCTAAAAGCGTTCACGACCGCCGAAATGCGAGTCACGTTCGCGAATCGTGCGTTTGCGACAAAATAATGCATGATTCAGACACACTCCGGTTCACATTATATTCTGTACAAAAATTATTATCTACATATATTGTATAAAATATTTCTTTCTATAAAAGTAAAAATATCAAAGATATGTCTTTAAATTTTTTCCCAGATTTAATTATAACGGGATTGTATATAATTATATATAAAAATTAATGTATGTGGGTCTTGTAATTTTGTCGATACAACGCTAAATTAAAATTAACAGATAAAAAAAAAGAGACGATTTATTATCATTTATTTCTTCTTTGATGCGAAAGAAGTGCTCATAAATCATGCCAAAAATCTTCATTGTGGACAAATCACTAAACATGTGACTTAGCTGTATCCAATTGTGACAATGTCAAATTTGCATAAAAATTGCCTTTGAGGTTTATTGCTTATTCGTCAGCTGTTTGGAGCAAAGCTTAACCGTGCAAAATATAAAAACCGTGGTAGGCGTTCGTGTGACGGATCAGCTGGATCGCAAAAAGTATTCCGAAAAGTCATCATTCGCCCACCACGTCGCATGACGTTACATCGAACTTTTGCACTGTTTGCAAACAACTTTTTCCGCGTCGCGGATATGTTTATTCATTATTCGGGGTCGTTCTCATTACGCCGGCAATCATCGCCTGACTCTCAAATTACTCGAACAGCTCTCTGGCAATGCCGTGTACCACCAATCACGATCAGCCAGGCAAATTCGATCGGTGGAACGGCGCGCTTTATACGGCGCGCGGCGCGACACGAGGACTCGTCCCGAAATGGCTTCCTCAAGGCTCCACACTTCCGCGTGTCCCTCCTTCTTTTTTTCTCTCGCTATTCTCCTCCGTTGCCGATCCGCTCGTCGACTTCCGCATTTACGATTTTCATGTTTCTCGCTCCCATTATGATAAATCGCCACGTCGCTATGGCCTCTACAAGGTTTGGACTTGCTGGCGCCAACAAACTGGCGAAATCGAAATCGTATTCCATTTTAATACATACACTGAGAGAAAAAATTGTAGTGGTGGCAACTATAAGGGGACAAACATACAAATTTTGTTAATATAATTATAATATATAGTTAAGTGAACTATATTATAGTTATGGCAACTAAGTTAATGGTTAAGAGAACTAATAAAAAATATTGATTTCAATTTAATTAATGTGATATTAGTTATTCTTATTCGTCTTAGAGCTGTGTTATGATCGGAAAAACAATTCGGCGCGCAGTCGGGTGGATTTGAAAAAGGTATATAAAATCACACAAGTAAATATGAAGCAATAAGATCTAGCTATGACCGTAGATGGCTTTCTTGATGGTTTAACTTGTATTAATAAAAAATAGTTGTAGTATACTATATAACATAGTAATTACAACTATTTTTTATTAGTTTTCTTAACCATAAACTTAGTTGCAATAACTATAATATAGTTCACTTAACTATATATTATAATTATATTAACAAAATTTGTATGGTTGCTCCCTTATAGTTGCCACCACTACAATTTTTTCTCGCAGTGTACACTTTTAATTCTAGTTCTGCGATATAGTTTGTTTCCTATTTTCATCATTTCTTATTATATTGTATATATTTATTTATCTTTAATTTCCAAATATTTATATCCTCATTCTTTAAATACATAAAGATTTCGACATAAAAAGAATTGTATAGAGAGAAAGTGCGTAAAAAGAAAATTCTAATAGAAGGCTTAAAGTACAATGACTCTTGAATTAAAACGAAATCGATTTTTCTCCACTGCATCCATTATTATGCTCAGAGGAATGCGTTTCTTATTAGTTCGATACGACGTATTGTGTTGGAACGAATGCGCCGGAATGCCACTAAATCGGCGACGACATCGCAAGTGTCGCCCACGAGTCAGATTTCCGAACAATACAGCCACGATGCGGAACGGAAATGCCGTCGCGCGGCACGGGGTTTCGCGTATGTAGAGATAGCGGCGGCTATATTTATATATCCGGAATATATCCGGGGGATATACATAAATATCGCGTCATAAAATCGAGGCGCGCCGCGCCACGCCGCATTCATCGTCAATCAAACTGCACCGCGACTGCGGCATAATTAAATGTAATGCCATACACGGCTATCGGGTTATATCGTTAATAAGCAATCGACGGACCCGGCGGTAGGAAGTCGTCTTTTCGCGGCTCTCCGAACACGCCTTGAACGAGCATTCAGATAAAAGTCATTACTATTAATTAATGTATTGATCGTCTGGTACGAGGTGATCCATATATACCTGGTGTCTTTTCAGTTCACGCACTTTTCGAACGAATTCTGAATCGTTTTTCAAAGAAAACTAAATATCAATGGCTTAACATAAAAAAAAAAAATATTGTATTTAAGGGTGTACTAAATTTTTCTGAGAAAATTGCTGAATACTTATCTAATTTCTAACAGTTTAGTTTACAATGGCTGCCGATATTGAAACATCCTGTACAAATGTACATAATTCTGTGAATGCAATTTAAATGTATAGAGCGATTATAATATAATAGATCAGCAATTCATGGTGAATCCATATGAATCTTATTAACTCATTATCTTATTTCTTAAGAATGTTTTATAATTCCTATACAATTAGCGCTATTGAACGGTTGTTCAATGAAAATCATTTCATGATAAATGATCACTTTCCTAACGTTCCTTTCTCGGATCAACATCAGACTGATACGCAATAATGATCGATTAACATTTGGTAACAAGTGGTCTTTCCTTTTACAACAGTTTAAGCGCTCTGTCATTTTAAAAAGTGTTTCGCAACCGTTTCACAACAAATAAATTTCTTTTTCGTTTTTTAGATCACTTGTAACAACTGCTTGAAAACAATTTGTATGATTAATACAGCAACAAATACCAACGCTAAATATTCGAAAGCTCAATCACTGAAGTTTATTAATCCCATGTGTCGCTCACTGTCGATCGCCGATCTTAATGGTCGCTGGTCGATCTTTCGATCGCGAGACACACGGAAAAGCGATTCAGGCGATCAACGTGAACTGAATCACTAAATCGGTCGTCGTCTAAAAAATTCTAATCTGCGCGTGGGTTTTTTCGATCGTTCCCGTTATTACCGATCTCGGGGACGTATGCGAGCGGCGTTCGCCATTGTTCCGTCCGTCAAGCCTAATTGTACGCATGCGATACTCACGTCGAAGCTCGCCCGCTCGCTCGTTCGCTTGCTACCGGCGGCGATCTCGCGTAATCGCGTGAGCATTTATCGCGCACGTAGCATTAATCATTTCCAAGCACCTGGCGAGAGTAAATCGCCGCGCGAATTTCGCGACCGACGCGCGCGCCGGATTATTTAACCCTTTCGCTTTCGTACTCCCGATCGTATACTTTTTCTTTCACTTGTAACATGCATATAATTTGTTGCTGTGAAATGTAGTTCCAGCGTTGTTTTTCTAACTCATAATCATAGATTTAAATCTTTTAACAGTGTCTTGCCCTTAAGCTAGACTTAACAAGAGCACAGCTTTTCAATGTCCACGTTTCTAATCGATCTTGTTTAAAATTAAGATTTATATAAATAATATTAATATATTCTATCCGATAGTATTTATGTATATAATTTTCTACTTTTGTAATAAATATTTAAAAATACATAATATTTGATAATAATTTTTTTGTATCATTATATATACACTGAGAGAAAAATTTTTTTTAATGAAAAGAATACATTTTCTTAAAACCGTATATTTTGATGCAAGCATTTGTTTATTTTGTTTAAATAAAAATATACTTTTAAGTAAATAGACATATTACTATAAGTATAATTATATATAATTTTGTATTTCTACATTTTTTTATATTTAAATAAATATTTTACAAATAAGCTAATAATAATATTATTAAACTTAATTAAATTGTTTTCTTTCATTAAAAAATCTGATTATCTTGAATATAAAAATAGTCTAACAGTAAATATTTTCTAAAACTTTAAGAAAAAATTACTTGAACAAAAATTATTTCTTCATTTTATTTACATTTTTTATTTACATAAATATTTCAATTAAAAAATGTTTAACTTGACTGCAAGTAAATAAGCTATTGGAACCCATCGAGTAAATAATTTTTTTGTGTTGAATAAAAGTATTTTGTTGTTAGATATGTTTTCTTTCAGTGTACAGACTTATCATACAAAATTCACATAATATTTAAATTATTATTTTTAATTATTTCGCCAATGAAATTAATTGCAATCAAAATCTAATACTTTTTCCTATACAATCAAAATTTTTCAAAATATTTTCAAGTCGTCTAAATTTGCACAGGAACAATTTATCCAAGACAAAAATTTAAATTCTCTTGCTAAATAAAAATTAGACATTGAAAGGGTTAATTTGCTCATGCGAATTCCCTTCGGCGGCTCAATTATGGTCGACGTGTGCGGCGTTTCGCTCTTCGCTCGCTCGCTCAGCGATTTATGTTTATTTAATTTTACGTAATGACGAGGAGAGCGCGAGAGCGCGGTAAACGCCTAACCGCGTGTCAGCGCCAAAGAAGTCGTGTTGCGCCGAGAGGTGTTTAGTAATGCCCGAGACCAGTTTCTTCCGCCGTGTTTTTCCCCCCTTAACGAGCTCGTGCCCGCGCCGCGCGAGAAACGCCATTCGTGGACGGTAGACTCGCGGACGTCGGGCTCGTTTCGCGTCCAACTGAACTTAATCGCACCACGGAATATTTCAGTAGCGACTGGCGCGACTTAGATCATTAGCGGCGCACATAAAATGGCAATTTTATTCACTTGAGTTAATAAAATGATTATTTTGTGATTAATGGCACACGCTGGATTGGCTCGCGATTAGCTCGAGATACAGGTATATCTAGTATCACCCTGTGATTTAGAAGCGGAAGAAAGAAAACGCTTCCGGATTTGGCTGTAATGGTCTCAACAAGAGTTTAAATCGCTCATTATAATTTGGAATGCATCTTCTTTTTCTCGAAGCACCTATTTTCCTCTTCTATCCGCTCAAGACGTTAAAGTCCTCGCAATATTTTATATATAGTTTATTTCACACACAGATCCGTGAATTCATGTTAATAAGAAAATACTTTCTCCGTGCGCGAGCCAATTTCGCGAACGCCGACGATTCATCCATCTTTGAATTAAGAAAGAACCGCAGAACCTGCGCGGCTCCCTTTTGCATTACGCGGCAAGGAGCTCTTTAGCAGCTCGTTGTCCGAGTGTCTGAGAAGACACTCTCGACGCGCTTCCACTTCAGACAGACACCGACTGCGCCATTAACTTCTCATTAGCCGGCCGCGACGATGAACGCCAGTGACTTTGTCTTTCGCGATTCATTCGCCGATGCGAAAGCATTGTATATACTAGAGATTTCTTGTGTATTTATTAAGATTAAGAATTTTATTATATGATCTCTAAGGATAAAAGTTATTTATGAAAATTTCCCCAACACCACATGATTTCGAACGAATATACGTATGATATCGTGATATTGTACGAATATTCGTACGATATCTAGAGAATATTATAGAATATCCATGCGATTTGTGCTGTTAGGGTTTCATTAAATTTCTAAACAGCTTTCTTAAGATTCTTAGCAATACTTAACATCACACTAATCAAAAAAGTTAAAAATAATGATACAAATTTTCGTTTTTCAAACGAAAGGTTTCCGTTAGAAAATCTTCATTTGAAAATGTGGCATTTTCATAAAAGTTCTAGATAACTCTTTCAAGGATTCTTGTAATAAATCATTAAAAGTCGATTCTGAAATGGAAAAATTATGAGCAATGTTTATATATATATATATATATAAAACAAAGCCTTTGAGAAAGAGAATTAAAACTTTATATCAATTATATCGAAAAATTCTGAAAATATGATGCTAACCTTTAGAGAGAAAATACATAAAACGACATTTATATCTGAGATAGAACGCTAGAATTGATACAGCGCACAGAGCAAATATTTCTCATTAACTTTATCGCCGGTTTGATTTACGCGAAGAAAGCCCGCGTCTATGCTCCTTCGGCTATTAAAGTAGCATTATTCCGTCGTTACATCTGTCCGTGCGTTTCAATCTTCGCACGCGTGCACATATTATTATATCGTAATCAATTTTAACGACCCCGCCGTCTCGCTCCACGTGCACCGTAAATTCTATCTCGCGCTCGCGACGAATGCGGATCCCCAACGAAGGATCGTTACGTTCTGACGGGGCGCGTGATCTCGGACGATAATCATTCGTCTCGCGCCGAAACAAGGATTCGGCTCCTCTCGCCTCTCCAATCCGCGCGGCAGAAAAAAAAGCGCGTCGCGCTCGATAAAATTCGTATTCGCGGGATTATTTCTCGCGGACTTATACCCGCACGCATGATTCATGCAAGGTGAGAGCATCGAAGGAAAGGGTTTAGTGCGCCCATATACCTTACCTGCGCGCCGGTGGGCGTACGCGATCCTTTTGCGGACCTTCGTGGTGCAAGGACCTTCAAGGTTATGTGCTGCTGCTATTTCGATCGATATGGCATGCACGTAACCTACTCTCTAAGCCTCATCTTTCAGGACCTGTCATCGGCAGGCCTGGGAACAACGCTCAAACTAGTCTAGAATTTCCCCTAACCTCACCCTTCGCATGAATTCTCCGCCTTGAGAATTCCACTCGCAATGGAATGATGATCTTAATAATAACAGATTAATTGCATAAAGTATAACGTAATTCAACATTGAAAATAGAAAAATAATTTTATTAAGACTAGTTTTTAAAGATTTTTCATCTAGGTGATTATTTCCTTAATGTCTTTTTAAGTATTTAAAAATTTTCATATTTAAATGTCGCCCGAGGCACAAGACTTCGTCAAAAAGATAATAGCATGGTAATATACATATAATCTGTACAAGAAGCGTGCGCTTTTCGTAACGTTGTGCGTGCTTCCATGATAATCTGTCAGTCTGTCCTCGATAATGTTCCTGGATCTTTTATATATCCTCACTCTTTGCTTCCCTTTCACTGCCTCTTACTTCACCTGGCATCACACGCGGTTCACTCGAGACTGATGAACGTGCATCGCGACGCGTCGCGAAGCAGGTTGTATTTTCGTGCAGGTAATTAAGACACAGTCGCCGCGACAACAAACATGCAGCAAACATGTTTTTTCCCCGTACGATGACTAATGATTCGTCGCGCCTTTTGTAGGATGATAAAGAGTAAAATGCATCCCGTGCATTTCAGTCAAAGACAATTGCGGCCCACTTTTTGCGACGGCTCTGAAACATCGGCAATGCTAAAGAGAATATAGCCGATCGCGACTGTCTCGTAAATTAATTGCAGCGCTAAAACGAAATTGCTTAGTAAATTATTGTTATCGTTAACGACGATCGCACACGACGTTGCGGCCTCGTCAGTCTATTTCGGTTACGCTTTATGCCCTTGCACCTCGTCGAGAGACCGATTATTGCTTATTAACGAAGCGACCGGTCGCCGGCAGAGAGCTATTGGAAGCGCGCCGTGATTGCATTTAATCGACATTTAATGGATCCGGAGAAGCGATCGTCGCGAATGAGATACACCCAGCAGTCAAGAGAAAAATCATTTTATCGATCATTCTGTTATTCTGTCGCGTGGTCGCACCCAATGCTCGTGCAGCATATAGAGAGTGTTCCTGGAACAGAGAACTATATCAAAACGTAATGAAAGAATTTAATAGCGTGAGGCTCTTTTCTATATGTAATTTTTTTATTACACCGATTACAAGCCTAATTACAATACCAAACTTTTTATTTCAATCTTTTCATTCTTCGTAAAATCATTAATTAACTTCGTCAAAATATCTCTATTAAATTTCTTGTATAATTAGTACGCTCCTCCCTTCCCTCTCCATAAACTTCATTTTCTTTATCTCTTGCTTCGTGCTTTTAATTTAATTTAATTTTATTTTATTCTATTCACTTGCGTTGTTTTTTTCTATATTTTAATTTTGTTATTTTCGTTTCTTATTGTATTTCTTTTTTTGTTTCTGCGTAATTTTTTTTGTATCTTTTCTTTTTTCTTTCTCATCATGTATTTTTGCGTCTTAATTCTACTTTTATTTCGTACTTTTATTTGAACGTTCTTAGAGGGCTCGCCCTAGAACGATAATAAACGCTTTCACTCACTCCCTCACTCTCCCTCTTCGAAGGAAGATTTCTTTCTTCTCGATATTGGCGAGTCACCATTTTCCCAGAGAGTCCCCGCAACGGGCCCCCGTGATTTTTCGCGGTGTTCGACGAGAAGAGGTGCCGCGAAGATGCAAATCGCACACGGCCGTATCGCGTCCCGTTCCCGCGGCGATTTGCATATTCCATGCTTTTCGATATCTGTCCGAGCCGGTGTACCACATCTGGCGTTTCGAGGTAAGTATTACACTCTCATAGCGGCGAAACGTAACCAGCCCAACAGTGCCATTTCCCACTGATATCTGTCCATCGCGGCTCGGACTTTCGCGCTACCGCGTACAACGGCGATTTTCCGACGAACGTACGCCTCTGCGCGCGTTTTTCCCTCGCTGTTTTTTTCTTTTTTTTTTTACACGCATGGATCACGTCGGTGGATAATTTCTAAATTCCCGTCCTAAATTCACCCGCGCTAACGATGAATTTTCACGCGAGATTTCCCGCGCGACGCGATCGCGCTAATGACGATTTCGCACGCGAGAGTTTCTACGCGCCAATGACGATTTTCTTTGCACGCTTTTTCGCACGGCGATTGTCGATGAAACTTGCTCCGCTCAATATATATGATTCCGCACGCGAGCAACAATCGCTCTAATGCCAACACGACACGCCATATTTTTCCCGCGGAAATTTTCCGAGTGACGAATTTTCCGCGATCTCGCTGCGGCGAAAGGTGAGGTCGCTGAAAGAGCACGCGTCGTCTCTGTTCTCGAGTGCTAAGAGCGAAGCGGAGCAAAGTCAACGACCGGTTGTTAATCGACTTTACATGATAATAGGCCGAAGCGAATCGTGCCATGGTTGCCTCCTCTAGAAAGTTCGATTCGTGTGCAGGAAAGTCGATTACTCCGAGAGACAAGAGGTTGCTCGAAGACCTACGACGCTCCGATGGAGTCCCTTTTAAGCCGGACATGCCGCAACGAGCTCCGGAACGAAGGAACGCGAGCATGTCCCGCGTTCTCCAGTCTTCTAATCCTCTCACTATCGAACCTTTATTTATTAGCTTCGCTCCGCTATGCCGTTCGAGTCCACCATCCTCTGACCTATTTTCATTTTTAAGATATAACAGTTCTTAACGGATTATTCTAATGTTGTTATATTTTATTTTTAAGCTTTTATTTTTTTATAATTTTATTCATTTCGAAGATTCAAAAAATGAAACATATTGATCACTTTTTGGAATATTTTTTAAAATTTTGTTAATAACTACAAAAAAGTTAATTAAAATTCTCGGGATACATTTCACGAACTTACTTCACATAATTAAGTTTCGGCAAAGAATTATTTATGCGAACTGAGAGCAATTCTTTCCCTTATTTTCTCGCGTCTGACGTCACAAGACGAGACTCTTAACGCTGAGAAGGTGAGGTATCTCGTAAACATCGCATAAGGAATAAATTCGTAAATTAAGGGGCAGATACACTGAGTGGATAGCCTTTCTCGAGTACGTAAAGCACGTATTTGAATAATTTTGCAACGCCGTCGTACCCTACTTGTATCACAGAAAATATTTTTTATTTTCCGTAGCAATTAACGCCGCGCGTTGACGTGCTTTTCATTAACGCCGCAAAATTGCTAGATTGTTTGAATATCGCTGGATCTTATATTATGTTAACCACAAAATTTATTACTCTCATATATAGATTTTTAAATATACAAAATGAGTAATCGATGATTAATCTAAAAGTTTATAATATTGATGTGTGTTAAAAACAAACATTTTTAAGTAATATTATTATATATTGATTTTCTAATAAATTAATAATTTTAATAATAATACTCTTATCATTAATGCTGCTAACGTTATTAATACATACTTTAAGATTATTATGACAGAAAGTTTTGTGCCGATTCTGCGAAAGAGTGAGTAGAGAACTTTGGCGTTTCAGTCGATCGCCGGTCTCGCTGGCATTCAGTCGTTACTGGACCGTGGTGAGCACCAGGTATCAGGTGGGCGTAGGTAGTACCTACGCACTCTCAGGGAGAACCCGGAGGCACCTGCGTGCCGCCCACGAGGCAGCCAAGGCACTTCGGGCAAAAGCGTCCGGACAGCCGTTGCCCATTCGATTCGATTAGCCGGCGTGCGATGAAGATCTTAATGTTATTCGCCGCGTAATCGCCCATCTGAAATCTCCGCTTCTCGGCGGAGATAGATAAATGGGAAAACGTACGCGCGCGCATATAATGAAGCTTCCGTATACACTGTGGCAGATGGCTCGTAGAAGATGCCAACTGCCATTTTCTGTTTGTCCTTCGAAGGAGACCCTTACAGGGGCTGTGCGATTAAAGTGTAATCGTCATGAATCACTCCGGGATATTATTACAACGATGAATACTTCGATTTTATGGCTTGCATTTTTATCTCTTGGCTTGTTAATTTTTATATAATTTTTATATAAATCTCTATGAATTTCATATCTCATATCCAAGGTTCTGAATCGAGAGGAAATATTCCACAGGCTTGATCAATGAGAGAAAAAGGAACAATCGTCGCGTCGATAAATTCAACTTTCGAAATACATGCGTACTAATGACTACAGGAAGTGATATTAAAGAGATTAGACTTTGCGTGTGGCTTTCGTGATTTTAGACGAATTGCCGCTGGCTTTGGTCTTTTGCGTTCTTCTTGTGTCTATTATTGCCGAGAACGCCTTTCCTATCAAATTTGATGAATGTGCGCGCGCGATCGGCTACTTACGAAGAAAAAATCGCTGATTTCTCTCCTTAATGAAGTTCCACGCGAACGCAAAATAAACATCATTGCGAGACTTATGTACTTTTCTAATTTCGCACTTTCCCATTTCTATTGATCGACAAAATTCCGCTTCGCAAATTCCTTTCACAAAACCAATAACCACGATTCTTTTATATCCCACAAATTATTGTCTTACACTTGTATTTACATCATCATAAAGACTTTAAAAATTTTAATTGCCCCTTGGAATAAATTTTGTTACATTCTTCTGTGATTATTATTAATTATTTTTATTTTACATGAATAATTTTTTTTTTTTAAATGCATGTATACTCTTTTATTAATATATTGTATATTAATTTAAAAAGGCCGTCCGCCTGATATAATATCCGATATAAGGCATAATCGTTCCAAGAATCATCTTTCTAGCCAAGATTCTACGCCTCTATATTATTTCTATAAACCGTGAATCATAGCCTTTATAATAGCTTTTGAATCGTAAATCACAGCTGGATATTTTAAGGCACCTTATTAATCGTATCATCATCCGCTTTATTATCTACATTACATAAGTCTGAGACTCTTTATCTAAATAAACAAAAGAGCGACTTGCCACTTTATCCACGTGGGCTAAAAGCCGAGAAGAAATCCCGATTACGCCATTTCCCGAAACCGCAAGTGTTGAATATCTTCACGTCCGCGACCACTCACATCATCCATTAAAAAAATGTTTAAAATATCCCATTAATATGCGCCTTGTGTTCCACACGTAATCTGTCTATTTCGCCCACCTTCGATTATTTATCGGATAGCTAATCGTATAAATTTGATCATATCGAGACGGCAATACGCGCCATTAGCGCTTCATGTACCACGCGTTGCATTCGTTCCTTACCGCAGATGCATATGACACGACAAGAGAGAAAGAGACGTAGCGTGACAAATCAATTCAGACAATATTATGTGTTGCCTAGTATACCCGCTTCTATATATAAATATACCTGTACGTCTCATATTTGCATAAATATCTACACAAGTATCGGCAATTAAAATACACACAACTAATTTTATAGCATTCTATCAGTGAAATCGTATGTAGCAGTAATTGCGGCTATAATTTCCACTTTGCAAATATTTGTTTTACAGAATAAAAATCTCGGAAAGTAATGACATTGATACCGATTAATCTCGTTTTCCTTTAATACATGTGTATATATATTTTTTCTCACACGGACGCGAACATGACATGCTTGAGATGTGTATTGTTTAGTGTAGCACGTTTTACAGTATTTTACGATGCATTTTACTGCACGTCCTTCGCGGGCACAAGGATCTTTTTCCACATCTCATTTTTATACAAAATGTAACGCGTCCCCGAGATGGGACGCTCTCGAGCCATTCCTTCTTGTTGAGAATTAAGATTTGCTCACGCGTCGTCACGTAAATAATTCTTCTTACGGCGAGATGCACCGGCGCGTACGTGTGCGTGAGCGGCGCGTTCTATTTATACGCAATCCGCGTGTTCGCCAGCAATAAAATCGTGGCGCAAATTCGGATGAGGTAAGGTCATCAGCGTGAGAGCGTGGGAGTACTTTCACCGCGACGTAAACGTTATATTACGGCCAAAGCGAAAAAAAAAAAAAAGCGAAACATAATACCGAAGGCGTGCTGGCCTCACTAAGAGAGGCGCCCGTTAAAATTCCACACGTTGACAAATCGCGTGTTCCCCTCTGCGGTACTCAGGGGGTAACGACAAAGCGCGCGATATTCGGTCTATCGGCGTTCATCACGATCGAACAGCTGAACCGGTACCAGTGTTATCGCTTGCAGTCAGTCGTCCGATTTTTCTGCTAGATCTCGTTTCTACACATATTTGCCCGTTAAATCCTCTGTCTCCACCTGGACTTTACGACTATCATATCTATTTGTTACGTAATATTTATGGTTGATATAAAATTCGTCATAAAATTGTTGTGCTCGGGCGCAAGGCGGGTTTGCAATTGAATTCCTGATGTAAAATAAGTACGAATATTACCAACCAAAAGTAAATATCCCTCAGCGCACTCGTTCATGTAATCTATAAATACCTTTTCTCTTAAAGTACAAATAAATGAGACGTGAGTTTAAATATGACTTTTATGCGACACCAAAATTTAACGATCCTCGGTTCATTAATAACGTAACATGATTGCCAATTAGCATTAATAAGATTTATGTATGATGGCAAATTATAAAACTATTACGTGGAAATGACATAAAGATTCATCATTGACAGTTAGCAAATATTTTAATGATTGTGATAACAATTCCAACTAATACTTTTACTTATACTTGTATTATTACAACTATTATGATTTTGAAATTATTTGAATGATTTAGCCTGAAACATTCGGATAGATATATTCAATTTAAATTATCAAACAAAAAGTTGCGAAGATTTTTCTCGATTATCTCGAATATTCTCATTTTTTTCAAAGAGAATCAAAATCACTTTGGCGAAAGAGGAAGAACTGTCGCTGACCAGAGAAAATACGTACGAGCGCTCTCGCGGCTTTTATGCTAATACCTATAAACTCCGACCCAATCGTCGCTGTTATTATCGAGGCTACTACGGCCGATCGTAAATCTCTCGCACGACGGCTGGACGTTTCAAAAAATGGCTCCTTCCGAGATTCGCGCGCACTCGGACTCGAGGGGAGGCGTATGTGCATACTGATGCACGCACACAGGCACACAGGCATACATGCACACATACACCGTTCGTATACACCATTGTTGACTACTCTCGAGGAGAGCCGTCTCGCCATATGCGGCAAGGCCGCCCGTCCGTGTGGTACTGGACCTCATAACGGGCTCCGCATACTCTCTCGCCGTTATCGTAGAAAAAAACCCGGAAAATCGATCAATACGATCAATTTTTGTACTATCAAATATTTAAAGTTCTATTTTACAATGTGTCATTCTGCGTTAATTATATATTTTTAAAAAAGCATAAATAAATTGTATGATACACTGAGAGAAATGTTTTGTAAAATCAACCAAAGTTTGGTTGATTAGTGATCAAATGAATTTTATAGTGACAGTTATTAAATATATAGTTGTTTTGATCAAACAATTTGTAGTCTTAACCAAATAATTATTTTCATACAACAAATTACAAAAAGTTTTTGGTTTTTTTTTGTTAAATGTAACAAAGTTTTTGGTACCAGTAACTGTAAAATTCATTTGATCACTATACTACCAAACGATTTCTCTCAGTGTAGAGATAGAATTTTTATACGAAAAAGATATGATTCAGTAATGATATTTCATTGAAGCTATTATGTATAATGTATAGTCTTCTGTTGTGACAATGTAATATCGTGGGATCTCATAGTTCGACTAAAAGGGAAAGTGAAAGAAAAGGAAATTAAAATAGATAACGATTGATGTTTCTGTTAAGGCCTTTTATTAATCTTTTTATATAGTTTTTGGTCAATTTATAACTGTTCATAGATAAAATAATGTAACATAGGCAACGTTGCATATAATAATAATAGCAATTAATCTTCATTATCCTCTTGATGATAATCATAATAATAATACTAATAGTAATCGTCGTCATCATAGCGATAGCTGCAATAATCATATTAATATTGGGATAATCATCGATATTGCTTAATCGTTAACGCACGGCCGTGAAATCGCTGGGGTTACAAAAGCTTAGGACTAAGGATTAGCCGTCCGGCGCCTAAGATATTGCGCGCTGTAACGAGGAATAAAGAGTAATATTTCTCTTATTACCAAATCTTCCTGATACACTGTTACGATGCTATGACTCTTAAGAAAAGCGAAACTTAGCCGAGCGCAATTTTCGCGAAAATGCAGGGGCCGCATTTTGAATGATCGTCTTGGATCGATCGTGTCGTATTGCATTATTGAATATCGTATCGTTGCGCGGGCACTCGAGATTTCATTGCGACGCTGCATTTCTCAATCCTGCGATTTGATATCTTCAATATATAGACAAATGTAACCGTTTCCAATATATGAATTTCTTTCTTCTTTATTTGTTGTTCCATATTCGTATTCGTTTTGTTTCTCAAGATTGAAGATATACAAATAACGATAACATCGATTGAATTGATGCTTTCAAAATCCTTTTGTGGCAAAATCGACGCAAACATCTTATATTTACCCACGCATACGATACGAATCTCTCCAGTGTTCGGCTACCTCTGATTTTCGCTGAGAACGATATTCGGTATCTCGTATACTTAACCCTTCATTGACGAATACTCAATTCTCCGTATAAAAATGCGAAGAATTTTCGTGAGATATGTGTACGCCACATAACATCGACATACATACTTGCATTATTATTTAAGCGACTTTTGATTCTCGCAATATAGCGACCAAAGAATTTTCCGCACACTACGCTAGTGTCCTACGTATCGAGAAGTCCAAATATAAAAATACGTTTTTTTTTCGTAAACTAACAAGACGCAACAGATAACCCGTGTTAATCGCGACGATGATTATCGAAGGGTTAAGTCAGCTTAACTTAGCAGAACGTATTTTACACTTAGAAAACGAAGATATGCTTTCTAACAACGCATTCATTATATTTACAAAAGATGGAACGCCTTGTCCGCGCAGCACCGAACTCCAGTTTGCAGTAAGCCCGCCGTGTTTCCCCGACCATCCGTTATGCGTATGTGTGTACATTTACCGTGTGGACATCACCGCGAGCCCTCTCAAAGCGAACTAAGTGGTACACACAATGGCCATCTACAGACTAGAGATCAATTTAATAGTTATAAGCCGGATAAAAGATTTGTCGCCGAAAAATGTTCGCAGAGATATTTACATGTAATGTTGGCTTGCGTATATACACAGTAAAAAATTTTTAACATTTTTGTATGTTCCAGAAAGTCCACTCTAAATTTTAAGTTAAAATAACTCTTATTCATCGTGTTACTTAT
>QKQZ01009547.1:0-15675 GCA_003595255.1 Solenopsis fugax | reverse complement strand
ATAATATAGTTCACTTAACTATATATTATAATTATATTAACAAAATTTGTATGGTTGTCACCTATAGTTGCTACCACTATAATTTTTTCTCTGTGTATATTACACATTTCTGTAATTTATCAGATATATTGTACATAAAAATACTTTGTCTTTGATGCACGTTTTATTATTTTTAAAAGAATAATAATGCATATAATAGTCGACACAAGTTGTTCAATGTCTGATGACTCAAGATTTATTATTACAAAAATATCATAAACTAGACATTTCGATCTGTTATTGGATCTTTAATATATGCGCGGATAAAAATAAATATAATAATCAATCACGAGTTAAAATGTAAGCTAATCAATGTAAAATGTCATTTTATATACATCATGTAAAGTGATTTAAATTAAAAACTGTCACAAGTTATCTAGTAATAAATTGATGGTTAGCGTTCAAATAAAGAAACTTGTATCAATAATTCATTTATATTTCATTTTTATATTTTTGTAATAGTAAATCTTGGGCATACACCGAGAAAAAATTGTTAACTTGATTAAATTTCTTCAATTCAAGTATTTATGTATTTAAGTTAAATATATAAATGCTTGAAGTGAAATTTAATAAAGTTGAAAAATTTAATCAAATCAACAATCAATTTAATCAAGTTAATTTTTTTTCTCAGTGCACGAACGATCGTCAGTACTTACAGACATTATATTTATTCTTATGATTTATTTCCTTCACAGTCTAAATCTCACGTTTATTAAATATTATTTTTATTCCTGCTTTACTATTATACATGCACGATACTGAAACGATCGAAGAGATTATCAATGCAAAATGCCCAGCTATAACGGAGGAATTAATTATTTAGACGATTTCAAGGCAATTCTTACAATAATGCTCAATCACGCAAATGGAACGGCGAAGAAATAAAACGTAAAAAGGACAAAACGAATAATCAAGAGACTAAACATCGCGTTTTAGAAATCTTTATTGTAGCAGTTATCTCGCGGCGACTTCGAAGCAAATATATTGCGTACTCATCGTAGAAAATTAGTCATCGATTTTACGGAACGCATGCGTGTAGCTACTCGCGTATAGCTTCCTCGCTGACGTGACTGCACGTGATAATAAGAAACCCCGTTTTCTCGAGGAGAGTATTACTTCGCAGAAATCTCGAACGGCCTCGTAGTTTCGCGTGCGACGCCGCGCCGCGACCGCGCGCGGTTTCGCGGCTTTAAATACCAGCAGATAACGAGCGGCCAAAGGTCAAGGCTCTCCGAGTTATGGCAGACCATGGTTGGCCGATGCGATCGACCGCAGCTGCCGGCGCATGCATGGGACGTCGCCAAAGGTCGGCCCGATACACGGTATCGATAACGCGGCCGAGCGCCTCCGTTATCGGAATAAACGCTTCTCGTCGTTTCAACGTTACGCAGTGCATCCGACGGAGATCGGACGCGCTCCGTCACGTCGCGAAATCGTATTCCCGATACGGGGAGAGACGGGAGAGACGCGTGAGCGTCAAGAAATCGAGAGATGAGCCGCATGACAAATGTTTGAAGTTCGGCTGTGCCTTTCGCGAAAAACGAAAGACCGTGTCCGAGAATCCAATTTAAGTTCGCGCTAATCTATCGCGGCGGCGATTACGGTAAGAAAGCTTGTCGTTGGAGATCGTCGAAGACGAGGTATTATCCGGCGGTATAGACGCGGCCGAGAGAGAGTAATGGCAACGAGCGTTAAGCTTTAAGCTCGCCCGGGATAGATAGCCAAGTTAAATACTGCAGCCGCGGTTATCCGATATTCCGACTATCTTCGCGGTAACTCGCACGGAATACTAATAAAATTTATTCAGCGCGGTTAATATTGGCGGAGTACACCTCACTCGTTAATATAGAGCCTCCGACCGCAGGAATTTACATCGCACAGCTTTATTACGATTGCTCATGTCTGTTTGGCGTATAACTGTCGATACAACCAAAAATCCACAAATAGCTTTTCGACCGATATTAATAGAGAGCACATTTCGCGTGCGGAAAGCTGCTCGTTTTAGAAACCGCCGCCTCTTTAAAGGCCCCGATCAATCGTTCGTCATCGATCGTCCGTTACGCGCGACCGAAATTTATTTTCTGCGAAATGATCCAACGATCCATCCGATCGATATCTCGCGCTCTCGCTACTCACTGATAATCCTGAGAAAGACGACAACGGCGAAAACGACGTTGCACAGGAACCGACAAAGCGAGTCCATGCTGATCGGACGGCTGTCATGTTGGCGGAAAAATTCTGCGATACTCTCGCAAAATAATCGGCTAGAGGCGGCTTATTGACGCGCTATATCGGCGAGCGCGCGGAGCGAACGCCGTGCAAGAGCTCCAAAGTCGAATCTCTCTCTCTCTCTCTCTCTCTCTCTCTCCTTGGCCTCCTTTGTCCCTTACTTCTTTCCTTCCTTCCTTTCTTCCATCCGTAAGTCTCCTATCTGGTCTACGTCTCTACCCGTCTCGCTCGCGCCACCCGCTATTGATTCGACCACCGTGAAGCCTAAAGCTCCCCGCTTTTGAAAGGAGCTTCTTTTTCGTCGGAGTGACTCGCGGCGCGAAGCTGATAGGCCGAACTAAAAATACTGCAATGCTTCGTCCCATTTCAAACTCCCGATTCCGTACCTAAGAAACGGGAGATTTAAATATAAAAAAAAATCCTTCCTTTCTTTGATTATATATTAAATACATCGGAGTCGGATAATTCTGAGAGCTTGTTCCTTTACGCTCCGGAAATAACGAATGCCAGGGCTCGGAAGAAGAAGTACGGAAGAAGAAGTAACTAGCGGTTATAAAGTCGCAGACAGATGCGTGATACGTGAATTTGCGGACGTTCATTCAGCCCGCGTTCTCTCGGCATCGTCAATAAACACCATAGTTTCGCGTTTATGGCAGCCACGGTCGCGACGTAAATACCAATCACGAATCTGCGATTCGAGAAGCGGACGGGCAATGAACTCTCATCATCCGCGTCGGTATGTTCTGTTGTCATTCAAACAACGTTCGTGCACACGTAACGATCTTCCCTTTTATTTTTTTCGAGGGCCGGGCTAGCGTACGGTCGCAAAAAAGCCTATTAACTTGTTGCACATGAAACGACGCTAAACGAGTTACGTGGCGAAAAATACCAACTTCCTTCGTGGGAGTTAATAATGTTGAAAAAAAGCGGAGTTTAACTGATCATTTATTTTAATAGATTAATTGGCGCCTCTCGTTTCGTTTGCGAAGTGGCGGGAGACGCCTCCTCTTCGCTGATCGATCAAAGCTAAAATTAATGGCCTTGTTACTTTGAATTTTTGCTTTGTTCGACGGAGACAAAGAGCAAACATGTTGACAACGTGCTCATTTTTATGAATTAATTAGTTGTTTAAATAAAGTCGTATTTTTTTATTTAAATACCTCAATATTATCGTTTAATTGTCGGGAGCAGCAATTGTTCGTGCAATTTACGCAGCACTATACATTTGTTATTCATCCGCTGGAATGAGAGCCATTTTACAATTTAAAAAAAGTGTTTAACTAAATAATTATTTTATGACACGCGATGCTCCAACACCACACTAATTGAAGTAATTAATAAAAGAATGCTCTATGAAATTTAGATTTACAAACGGAACAATTACGATGCGCGCGTTATACAAGCAAAACTGAAAGTTTAATTATTACGATATTATTCTATGAGTTACTATTATTTTAACCGCTCGTTTATAAAATAAAACGTGTTTGTAAATTTATACCGCCTGCATTGCATTTAAAAATATGTAAAATTTTATTTTTTATCGCCATTTTAATTTATACGTATAAAAAATACTTTTGTAAATTGAATACGTGTGTACTTTCCGCACACAGTGATTCTTGATCGCGGATTTAATTAAACTTTTATTTACAAAAATCGGCATTCCCTTTCTTTCGAAAGTTTGTGATAGTTGTTTGTTTGTGATTAGTTGTTTAGGTTTGTAATTTGAGCGAGAAATTTAAAAGACGGCCCCGCGTAAATGAAACGAAATCGAAGAAAAAGAATAAGTGAATCAGCGAAAGGGTTGCTCGGGGCCGACAAATTGTCTGGCGACGACATTCCGTCAGGTGCTCGTTATAAATACGTGCGAGCGGCGGGCGACGACTGCGCTCCTCCACTGAATGCATCTCGTTATTTTTGTCGTGTGAAAATCTTGGCACGCTGGGAGGGGGCTGTGGGAGGTTGAACGGCGCGGGATGTGTTTTAAAGTTCGAAAGCACGTCCGATGCGCGAGAGGAGCTGAGCGAAAAGTATTAAGGCGACTGGCGTGGAGGAAGACTCTGAAAAATACCCTACGTGCTCGTTAAAATCCCATCTTAAAAAATCTCTCACGTGGCGCGACCAGACGCGCGTTGTGTCTGAAAGAGGCGAATAAAAAAGAAGGCGGAAATAAAAATTGGCCGTTTGGACGCGGTTAACGAGTTCCGTAACGTAAGAAGTTTCCTTTGGATAAAATACTTTGTCACATATCTTTGAATTCACTTTGTCGATACCTATCTTTGAAATATTACCCTTCTTTGCTTGAAAGAAATAATAACGTAATACATAGAGAATATAAATTTCTATAGATTCTCTGTTAGAAACATTTCAGAATATTTTCGCAACAAAACTGTACGTCTAAAATTTGAATTCTACAAAAGAGCGCTACTAAAAATAGAATTTGAATTCTATAAAAGACAGAGTTCCGACTTTTATTCGTACTTTTCAAATTGAAAAAGTTTGCATATTTTCGAGTACGGGATAAAAATGGAGAATCAGCTGATCAACGGATACGACGATTTGCTAACGAATCGATTGCGGACGAGATTCGCAGGCTACCTGTTACAGACATTATGGAACGACAGCGTAGCGCTCGCAGCCATTGTTCTGCGAACATGTCTCGTTATTTCGCGTGGAATGAAGCAGTTTAAAGTTTGAACGCCTGTTGGGATCGCGGAAAGGGCTACGTGAACGAGACAATTAAGAGCGGCAAGGATAACGCGCAAATGCGGAAGTGTTCGAAGTTGTTTCACGGGACGTTCCGGTATTTATTCGTGAAAACAAATTCCATCGCGCTTGTGGACTTTATTTTAAATTAGCCAACTTTGCAAAGTAAATGAAAAATGTTATATCGGCGAGTATAAAGTTCGATAATCCCTAATTGAGCCACTGTGATAATAAAATTTGAGACAATCGTTTAGAAGCTGAACTCAATATTGCTGAAGGATGGTTTTACTAAAGTATCTAAAAAATTTAAGTGGATCTGAAATAATTTTGTTAGACATATACACTCACAAAATGCTTATGCCAAATAGTCAAACTGATTGCTAAAATGTTAAAACTTTTTGTAGTATTGCTCACCATGTTTAAACATCCTTCATAATTATTCTGATGGTTCAAGAAAATTATTTTGAAATCTGTATTCAGTTAAATTTTTAGATATTTGAGTAAAATATCGCTCCTTCTTTGTGTTATTATCTAATATTTAGAATTAAGAACAGCAATTATAGTGAAACTTAAATAAATTAGATATTACTTAGACTTTGGAGAGGAAAGTCTAGACGGAAACTTTGACTTTTGCAAAGAGCTGAACCGAATCGGCACAGACAAAGTGGCTGCGGGCAAAATTGCTCGCGTTCCAGTTCGCGGTGCTTCGGGCAAAAGTACGCGGTGCAGTTGCAGCTGCATACTTTGGGATGCGTCCCGTTATTTCGTCGCCCCGGAGGAACCCGCACACACAGTCGAACCGAAAAGTGGGCTGCTGCGGAAAGTTTTAAAGTTTGGACACGCTTTCTCGAGAGAGGAGGGGTGAGAGGGGGGAGGATGAGGGGAAGAGAACGAGCCGGAAGCGAACAAGGGCGAAAGAACGAAGTTGAGGGTGGATGGAGAAGAGTGTTGTAGGCAAGAAAGGCAAGAAACAGAAAAGGATGGTGAACGGAGGAGGACGGGGAGGGGTAAAAAGCTCTGTCACCGCCCTCGATGAGTCACCCTATCGATTGCTCGAGCGAGTGTAGGTAAAGCTGACAGAGGTGAGGGTGGGTGGGTTTTTTACCGTGCGCCTTTCTTCTTGCCGTCGCTCGGCGTCCTTACGTAAATCCTTCCTACGGAATATTAAGTTTCATAGACGCGGAACAACCGACCCCCATTCCTCCTCCCCCGCGCCGTTCCGCGAGCGGAGGGCGCGTGCCGGGTGAACGACGACAAAGTTCGATCGGTGAAACCGACCGTTTGTTATCCTGCCGCTTTCGCTCCAAGATGATTTTCTTTTCACGACCGAGTTCGACGAAACGTGAGAGCAACGTGAAGACGCACGAATTCCAAAATAAATGACATTATTAATTGTAATCATAAATATCGTACTAAATGAAATAATTCATTTTTCTAAGAATAAACGGAGATATTAACCCGTTGAGGTCACACTTCCAAATAATAACATAACGGTCACGTGGGGTCCACTGGACCCCCTGCACAAAATCAGTCGCCATTTGCCAGTTTTTTGATATTTCATCGCAAAAATTTTACTGGACATACCTTGAGGTCTGTTCTTTATCATCCAATAATTTTTTTTATTAGAATTTAACATAATGAAAAAAATCAAATAAAAAAACTGCAAAATTTTTTTACAAAAAAATATTCATAAAATTTTTAATTTTTGAGATAATTCAATAAAAATTTAGAGGTGTATTCTCAAGATAGTATACCTTCAGATAAAAATTAGTTTCATAGAAGGTATTGAAAAAAGTACATTTATTTTGAAGTTTGAAATGCTCAATTTTAACAAAAATCAAAGAGATGAGTTATAAGACGCAAAACAGAGTAAATACATTTTTTTTCTTAAAAAAATATTGAATTTTATTTATAAAAGTTAGCGTGGGGTCTTTTGGACCCCTGGTGACCGGGTTAATAGAATCTTAAATATAAAAAACATAACATGAGACGAAGCAATAAACCCAGAGATGAAAAAGATACTTTGGAGCATTTTATCAAGTAGATATGAAAGTATATGGCGCATTGCAGTAAAGGGTGGTTGCGGAAATAAGGTGATGCCTACACTCGGGTTCTTATCGCGGAATTCAACGGTTAATCGATTTCTCCAGTGCGCGATTATGCGAAGCGCAGAAGTTGAAGTTTCCTCGCTTCATCTCGCCGCCGCGCGGCGCTACCCCCATAACAATGAAGTTACGAACTTAAATGTCTCTCGCACGGGAAACCATGGAGAATGGGGTGCGAAGAACCAAGTGCCGCGTCTCGTTATGGCGAAAAAAGGCCGCGGCAATTCTGAAAGCGGTCGTTAAGCTTAACGACGTGCGCAAGATGGCGGCGGCGAGACGGTAAGGTCAAGATTTTTCGGCTCGCGCAACGATCTCTTATTCACGTTGCTTGCAACCTTATTTCGCTATTCCACGCGAGCGTATTTCAGGAAAATTACCCACGTTCAATCAGCAACTTCGAAAGTCCGAATAATAGATGCGGCTTCTGGTCTCTTCGCATTTTTAATATTCGCAGAGTCAAGAATAATAGTCCCTAAACATATACTTATATAATGTAACTTTGCATAATAAATATATCATTTAAAAAATAAATAAACAATTTGTTAAAATTATTTATAAATTGTCACAATTTTTTTATAAATAAAATATACTTTAATAAATAAATAAAAATCAATTGTAAATTATCACAATTTCTTAATAAAATAAAAATAGCATGTTGCAAAACTATGCGTTTTTCCTTTATTTCCTTTTGAGCCAAAATTTAAATGTTGTCAAAATCAGTTTGTTTTAATTTATTCTAGTCGTAAAAATTGAGCTCGTAAAAAACATAGCGGACGGAACATCAAATAGGTACGCGTATATTCTTTTTTTCTGCGGACAATAGAATATTTTAGATAAAATATGATACACATTTTCTAGTCTGTGCAACAAGATTATAGATCTGGCTCCATTGACGAGCAGACGATGACGGTTTGACGTTATCGGGAGAAGTGGATAACAACGAGTGTAACAAAAGGGTTATGGCCGGTCGTGGTGGGTCGGTTAGGTCTCCGGGGGAGAAGGGAGAAGGGTTGATATGGCGCGGCTAATAGCACTTAGGGGTTGCGTGCGGCGCCGCACGTGAACGGCGCCAGCACGTCTAAGCGCCTCGACGCCGAGTATATTTTCCGGGTACATATATACGTCACTCGCGCGATCGCTGGAAGAAACGCCGGACGAGACTGGTCGAACAAAGAACGAACTGGACAAACGCGCGCAGATATATAGCACATTCTTCGGGGAAGCCAATCTAGGTAACCATCGTGGAAAACACCGCGACGATTGCCCGCGCCGTGTGAAAAGGGGTTGAAAAGACCAATTGCTTTTGCCTAACCCACTCGCGCCGCACGAGATCCACTTGTGGTTTGTCAACAGAAACGAGCGTGAGGAAACGAAAAACATCTACATGGAGTGTCTCGCCGCCGGCCCGTGCACACTCATTCCAGAGAAATTCCGAGAATGTAACAGGCGCTGTTTACCGAGCTCGCAATTAACTTGGTCTTTGTCGGCACCTGCGTGCATCGAGATACTTGCATTTGCTTTTTCCTAACAGTAACGCGGAGTCTAACGCGCTGAGCATTCAGCATTTGAACACTTTTTTTAATTAAGAATTTTTTAATAAAAATGTTAGACTCTCGAAATTGTCAAAAGTAGAATTTTACAGGGCTAATGAGAGTAAACGCGCGGTAATTGATGCGCAATAAATTCCTTTTACTCAAAAATTATTTTCATATGAACGTTTCGGTCCCACTTCGGACCATCCTCAGCATAACAATAATTCTCCAGATAATAATGTCCTTAACATGATCGAGGAGTATCTCAATAATTCCAAGATGTTGCGTTGGCACGTGATAATTTTTGAATAAAAGGAATTTATTGCGTATCAGTTATGTACTGCGCATTTACTTTCATTAGCCCTAAAATTCTATTTTTGAAGAATTTTTTAATTTAAATTTTCTTTGATAATTTTGACAAAAATATTTCTAAGAATAATAAGCCACAGATCGATTGGAAATAAAGCAGTGCAGTACATCGTTTCTTTCATGGCGATGGCGCAAGAAGCTACGAAGAAAACCCACGATGACGAAGTATCCCATTCCGGCCAACTCTCGCCCATAAAGATCGCTCGACAAAATCGAAATTCCTGTGACGCATCCTCATGATGTTGTAGGGAGGACTTTAACGGCAGAAATGACGGGGACGATGTTTTATTATTCAAGCGCGAGACGCGACATTTTGATGGCGCCAATGCGATACGCGAGCGACAATAAAATCTGTTCAGTGGTAACGGCCGAACCCCGGCTGGATCGACTACAGCACTACACGATCCCGCGTCCGACTAGTCCGTTTTCACTTTAACATACGAGCTCTGTACCGGGACGGTGTCGCGGCATTTAAAGCGTCAGCTCGTGCTTTATGGCACGTGTAAAGGTGGTACGTACAATGAATATGAATAAGTGTTCATTCAATTCGCCGCGTGACAGTGGTTGTCGTTTTAACCTTCAGTCTCCTCTTTCCGTCTAGAAAGGTTCACTGCTTAAAATGCGTTTCTTCCGTCACTCTAAGTAATTTAAGCTAATGATCAAATGCTTTCACAAGTCGCTAGGAAACTCTGCATGTTAGTACATCGAGTATAAATATTTCAAATAAGAGGGAAATGATATTCTAAATAAAATGATATACATAAACACGGGAATTTAATATGAAAATAAATGGCATTATGTCACTCAATTATAATTAATTTTTGTTAGTGACACGTTAAAGAAAATTTAATTTAATATCTCGCGTCAGAGTCGGCCCGTTGTACACGTAGTAACACTGCGGAGTTCCCCACAAAGCGTGACAGTGTCAGCATCAAAAATTTTAATTTAATTAGCTACTTGTTCGTTACATATTTAAAACGTATTTCCCGCCGACGAAAAAGGTGTTCTATTTTTCAGCTCGTTTCGTCGAGGCGATACGACGGACGAGGCAGCTACTTCCCTCATTGCCATTTGCTGATGCAATGGGTGATTTAATTAAAAGTGAGAACACCCTCAGTATAATAACGCTTTCATGGTACGACACGTTTATCGCAAGCAGATGGAAAGATAGACAAGAGGAAAGGGGTCTGAAAAAAATAATTTTATATATCGTACGCGAGTTCTTATCTCGCGATTAATTCAGAATTACGTAAATGAGACTTATCTTATCGCGCAATTGCGTCTACCTAATAATTACGGGTAACATCGAGTTAATTATAAAATATTCGTCTACCAAGAATTCAATGAGTAATTCTTCGTTTCCATTTTGACAAATGTGGAATTTTTCATGATGAAAACGGCTTGCGCTGCTCTCCATCAAACCCTCGACTACCTTGGGTGTTTGTTTTTGCATAGTTGTGCAAAAAAATAGCATGAGCGTATAAAAATGCGGGAGGACATATTAAAAACTAAAACAAAAGCTGAAACTGCCTTCGCAGGGTACTGGCATAAAGCCATTCGTCACTGTCTAACGGCCCGAGTTATCGATCTTTTAGTAGCGTACGTAGCGACATAAGCAAGATGATTCGTGTTATTGTCAGCCGAGATACATGGAGAAAGCCAGATAATTGATGCAAATTAGATCTCATTAATTTCAAACAATATACATGAATATCTACAGCATTTTGATTACCTTCATAAATTACAATCCAAATGTCTTTGTTGTTAGCTCCTCTTTACTGTTACAAAGATACAATAACTTTTTTTCCATTATATCCGATTTTTTTTATTTTCTTCGATCGTATGCAGATTTTGGTTAAATGTAAATGCTTGAGAAGTGTTACACTGAGAAAAATCGTTTGGTAGTATAGTGATCAAATGAATTTTATAGTTGCTGGTACCAAAACTTTTGTTACATTTAACAAAAAAACCAAAAACTTTTTATAATTTGTTGTATGAAAATAATTATTTGGTTAAGACTACAAATTGTTTGGGCAAAACAACTATATATTTAGTAACTATCACCATAAAATTCATTTGATCACTAATCAACCAAACTTTGGTTGATTTTACAAAACATTTCTCCCACAATCAGTGTAGATATAAAATACCGTGCTACACAATTCTCAGCGATTCTTTTCACTTATGGCATCCGCCATAAGTGAAGTTTCGCGACGAAGATTGTGGGGTTTCCCCCTCGATGAGCACGCAGTGTCCTCGTTAGATTCGCATTTAGATCAAAAATCGTACCGCCATAATGAGCCAAGTTCGTCGTTTTTTTTTTCTATTTGGCCCTTCCGCGGCGTCGCGACGCCGCCGCCCGGGCCTGACATATGTACTCTTAATGATTCCTGTGGCTGGATTCCAGCAGGCGGCGGTCTTTTCGAAAACTTCTCGAAATTCGCACAGCTGACCGTCCCGATTCGGTTGCGCTGTCGCTTTATGGAAGAAGTTGGGAGGAAACGTGTCGAATTATCCGAAACAGGCGCGGAAAAGCACAGAATGGCGTTGCTTCGTTTAAAGTGCCAGTTATCGCAACAGCGCGATAAATCTTCGCGCGATTGTGTACTCTTCCATAAAAATTATCAACATCGAATAAACTGTATGCGCTTCCGGCAGGTAGAGAGTGGGCGAGAGCTAGAAGGAACTTTACGAGGCGCGCGTAGCGTAAAACCCACATAAATTGCATCGCGAGAATTCCGACAAAGTATCCTTGAATATCCCTATCGCGGCCGCTGTCCCGATAACTTCGGAACGCGAGCCATCGATTCGAGTCTGAACAAGCACGACGACTTATACGCTACGTGTCCTCGCGGCTACGCTCTCTCGCGGTACGCGAAAAATAATGGCACCGTAATTTATTTTTATATCGAGGGACGATAAATCGCGGTTTTACGGCGTCCCGTTAAGATTTTATTAGTACGTCCGCGGAGGAAAAGAGCAGTACGTGTCACTGGCCGAGTCCGTGAGCTTTGTCCCTCGCGTGCGCCCCCGCACGGCGATTTTCTATTTTCCGATCGTGTCCTTTGTCCACAGAGTAGAACCTCCGGTCATCAGCGTGTGTTGGTCTAAGCCGCGACTCGACAGATAAGACCGTCGCGTCGGATAGGAGAAAAGAGATAAGATGACGAAGTGTTCATTTTTCTAAGCTAATAATATGATAGATAAAGAGCTGATGCTCAACTTCTTTAGAAACTTTATGTAATAATAATCTATTACTGTTTCATTTTAATCTGCCCACGAAAGGGCTAATATAAGAAATGTATTTTGGATTTACCCATTATTTTAACTTTTTAGTGTTTGTTTATAAAGAATGGCATAATTGTAATAAATACTTTTAATTTTTTCAAGAAACCACAATCTAATATAATAAGAACGTACATTAATAACGTACTATTATTTTTCATTTCTTTCACATTTTATCTGCAACTTTTTATCAAATAAATAAATAAATGTGATGAAATGATAAAGTTGACACGTTCTTAAAAAAAATCTAAATTGTCAAAAAATTTAGTTGATTTAATATTTTTTCAATTTTTATAAACCAAGGTTTTAATGAGTTTGAAAAAAGAAAATAGATCAACATTTCTTTACGTCTTCATGAAAAATTAGGAAAAATTTAAGTAAATCTTAAAGTCGTCATTTTACTCCGCTTTCTGTTATTTCTAGAGATATTCCCAAATTGCCGCTCCTCGCGAGACGTAACACATCGGTCTGTGTCAGACCTTTCGCCTATCTCTACCACTGCGGACGGTATGCGTTACAGATTAATTCATAATCCTTTTTCAGCTTTTTCTTAATCCACACGTCGTCGAGTTCGCGCCAAGGATCAAGTTGCCCATGGCTCCGCTTCACTCCAACTATTTTACGCCAAGACTTTTTCACTTTTCTCATATCTTGTTTTATGGTCGACGTATGCTTCGAGTAAATCTGAGCGTTGCGAATTTATTAAGGTACCGCTGCAGATCATTTATCACCACGCGTAAAAGCTCAATTAAATCTCGCTCTGTTGCAGAAAGATAGAATAAAATTACATAATCCATACTCATCGATTACGGTTAATGCGCTCTTCCCACAGCTCGCAGCAAGGTGGATGATTTATTCTCGACGGTGGTTTCGCCGCGAGAAAACATATTGTCGCCTAAGAACCCCATCCCGTCTTCCCGCCACTTATCCGGGTCTAGCGTTTTACGAGCGCCCGTTTCGCCCGCTGCGGTCTTGTCGTGGATATTTCTCGGGAAGGTGTTTTTGACCCTCGCCACCTGCATCCCCATCAGGCGAGCCACCCCAGCGGCTTCGTTTGTCCGTCCGTAGGTACGTCTGGCGTCTCGCGCACCTTAACCCCTTAATGCCCATCGAGCAGCACGTACGCCCGCTACGACGGTCTTAGAGGCATCTTTCGGTTTTACCGTGCACCCGTAAAAGCGATATTGCAACCGGTCCTGGTGAAATTTTCACCAGTCAATCCCCCGTCCCCGGTCGCTTGCGGCTCGACTAATCCTTTTAACTATCAGCCACCGACTTTTCCTGCCGTTTACGACGCGACGACTTTTACCGGGCACGTAGGGAGCGTCGGCATTACATGGGACTTCTCTCTCTTTCTCTCTCGTTTAGGTGATCTTGAACGATGGCGAATATTATTTATGAACGGCTGCTGGAGCACGTCTCGGTCCACCGTCGGATAAATTCAATTACTTGAGTAATTTGACGGATAAGTTTTAAGTGCTAACATTTCTCAAGTACAAGGGAAAGCATCGTGCATTAGGTTCAATAATTATAACGAGAACCGCACAATAAGAATGTAATGTACGAGGGAGGATGGACAGTTAGGGCCCGTTACAACGCGATCGTGTCGCCAGGGAAAGGAGCATGGTTCGATTACACGCGAAACGAGCCTTTGATCCTGTGTACGCTTGTGACGACACGTAATGACTTGTAGTACCGTACAAAGTCCACGTAATACCATGTTACTCGCTTCGGCGAACAGTAATTTGAGAAAATGGCACGTAATTTCGAAGTACGTCGCGGCAAAACGCCATTTCCCAGCTTCTAAATTGCCATTATTACAGTTAGAGAATTCATATTTCACAAGGAATTATTTTCACCTCGTAAAGAATTTGTGCGCTACGCGAGATAAAATAAATTCGTGCCTTTAAACATTCAGTTTCATAGGAAATCTGACTACTTTTTAATCTGTACAGCGAGATGAGAAAAAGTTGGCAGTAACAGTCATCGTTGTGAGTTCATAAAGAAAGTTATTTTTTAAAAAGTTATCGGAACGGCTTTACCATGACACCCGACTCCATTTCCTTTCCTCTCCGCTTTTAGCCGTGGGAGAAACGGCGTAAAATGTATGGGATAGTATCGTTTAAAATCCTCTCGAGAAGAGAGACCCGTAAGAAGATAAAGTCTTTCCAAAAGGAACTTCCCGATTAAGGGAACGCGGATTATAAAAGTTACCTAACGGCGGAAGCCAAGCAAGAGAGAGCTTTCGTCGGGAGCTCCTTTTCGACGAGTTCTGGTCTACATTAAGATAAAATGTGCTCATCCTTCGTCGAAAGATAAGCCCGAAATGAATTTCGAGAAAGGACGGGAACCGGAAAAAGTCTATTTCGATAACATAAAAAAATAATACAGCAATATCTTAATGAGAGAAGATAAACAAAGTGAGAAAATTCATAGGCGAGAGTTACTGAATGCGTACCATTTATTCTTTATATCTCTCATGGTACTGATGTGTACGCAAATGTGAACGTTGGAAATTGTAACTTGATGTTTCAGATACCTATTACACCAGTGTGTTTAACCACTCACCAATAAGAAATTAATTTATTATAAGTCTTTTTGCAACACGTTGCAAAAAATACAATTTAAGCAATCGAATGCCTAAATCATACATGGAAGATCTTTTAAGTTGTATCATCCTTAAAAATATTATCAACTTATCGAAAAAAGGATATCAAGTTTAATAATTAATAAATAACAATAAGGACGTATGAATATACGTAATATGTAATATAATAAATGTAAAATATTCTACAATAAATTTTCTGAAATTATGAAAAAATATATAGATTCAGTATAAAATTGACGACATTATTAGCTACATAAATTAATAAAAAATTAACATTAGTATCGGAGTTTTTTTTTAGGTGTTGTTATATGTACAGGATGTAACCTGTTAAATTTTTGTCTATATTGCTTCTTTTTTATTTACTTCATATCCTTGTCCTTGGTTACATTAAGTAAAAATGTTAAGTATCGAAGAGGTATGATTTAGGAGACCAGTGCGCATTCAGCAGCTCTCCCCTAATACAGCATTGATATTGAAATTATCCTGGATTCACAGATCCCTTTTAGAAAATATTTTTCTTTATCAAAAGCGGATATAAGATAAATACATTCGCGTTGGTGAGATTGTATCCTTTACGTTACTTTCCCCAGTCACATACTACAAAACATATTACAAGCATATACCATGTCGAGGGCAATATCCGCAAAGTATATAATTCTCTACATAAGGAGAGCAGAGAAGGTGGAAGTTATGAGGCAACAATAATTTTAGGAGGAGAATTCTTCTTCGGCTCCTCATCGTGAATTTTCCAGCCGAGCTCTGGAAGACGGGCCGACGTGAATTACACGGGAGGAGGGGGGGGAGG
>QKQZ01009545.1:0-14457 GCA_003595255.1 Solenopsis fugax | reverse complement strand
TTACAAATTATATCTTTCGTGTAATATTATATTTATATTAATTTATATATATATAAAATAATTATTAAATAATTTTATACTTATATTAATTTTTTATATTAATTTTTATATTTATATTTCATAATAATAATAAATCTTTCGAATAAATAATACTGTATTTCTTTTCGCAATAATTGCATATACGCTTACATTAAGGAAACTGAGACTCGTCGAAACCAAACCAAGTCCTAATAATATGAAATACAATGTTGCAAAACTGTTCGTCAGAATATTGGTTAAACTTCAACAGTAAAATGTATAATTATTATTAATTTATTGTAATAATATTTAAGTTTTTACGCCTAGCCTTTTCTGCGTGGATAGACGTGTATTTAATTATACGCGTATTCAATTATAAGAAAAACAACAGATTAGATTCAGATTCTACTGTATTTTATTTGGTTTATAAAGAGTTCTTTTCACGTAGTAAATAAGTTAATTTTTGTAATAATATGCAGGCGACAATAATTTAATTTGACGAATTACCCAGGCAAAATAGGTTTTAAGTGCAAAAGAATAATATACGTTAATACTAACTCTACAGCTCTGCGATGAACATATACTGCATGAATTAATTTATTGTGGAGCATATATTTTTTAATATCCTTTGGTATTTGTTGTAGATCATCAAATATATGTTCTATTCGATGGCTATGAAAATATGATGGCGTTACTAAACTTGTTCCTATTAATTGTTTTAAGTAAATTAATGAAACACTCATGATATTTAAGATCACTTTAAGTTTTACCTGGCGATTTGAAACATAGCGCATGCGTGCAATACGTATGCCATAAGTATTGTAGCGACAGACGCTACCGTGATAATTCCAACACACTGGGTTACGATAATATGTATCAGAATAGCGAAAAAGTATGTTTCTTCATCGACAAAGTATTCTACTAGAATTATTGATTGTCCCGGTCGCGATTCATTCATTGGTACGATCACATCGAGTATATGGGGTAGAAAAGTTATTAATAAAAATCCCGGGATACTCATAGTAGCCAAAACTAAAGCAAGCGAATTATGCCACGTATTTGACGTAATGCAAAAAGCAACATATATTTTTCAATTTCATTAAGAATAAATACGAAAAAAAAATGATGTGAATTAATCTATAAATTGTATTTGCATCTCAATCTAAGTATGTTATCGTTTTAAAAATATTTTATCTAAGTTTTGTAAAAAATTTTAATCAAACATTTTAATAGTAATATGAATATAACGTAATACATATATAAAATTAATATATAAAAATAATATGCTATAGAAAGAAGTCAAGTGATACTTGATTTTACATCTTACATATAAAATAGATTGTATATAATTTTGCAGTGTCTGCGTATCTTCGTATTACTTCGAATTCCACTTGAGTCTTTAATATGTTCCAATCGTATTGAATTCTGTCGAAAATATATTTGATCTACGATCAAATATAAAATATTTTATTTTGTAAGTCTTTTTGATTTTACATGTCCTATTAATTACTTTTCTTAATTTTCATGTAATGGTTTTTTAATTTATTCAATAGTTATGTCATATATAACATTATTTAAATAAGGAAATGAAAAAAATTAAACGAACTAAAGATATTATTACAAAAAATATCTAGAACAGATTTTAAATGTATTAAAAATAAGTGAAAACTCTTACATTATTGGCAAGTAAGAGAAATGCGTTATATTTTACAATAAAAATACTGGTAAGAGCGATAAACAAACCAATTTTGATTATATACTCGATGTTGTATTTTTGTACAAGCATTGTATTCCACTGAAAACAGTAGCCTTATTGAACGATTATAGCAAACATATGAATAAGCATTATTTTAGACAGCATTACTTTAGCAGTTTATATCAAGTTATGTCGTAAAAAGTTAATCAGCATCATTTAGTATTAGATTTGATATAAATTTTTATTCAGATGAATAATATGTATTAAATGAAAAATCATATAATACCTGGCATATTAAAAAAGATATGAATAACGTTTGGAAAAAGATTATTTGAGTTTTCTTCAAGATTGAAGTTTGACAAGGCCACAGACCGAGACATAATAGAAGAACTCTATTCAACTTATAATACCGTTCTCCAACGAAGTCCATTTTTTGCGAAAGCTAAAATACGTATGGTACGAACAACTCTTGGAAACTGCATTTCCCCCTCCCTGTATTAAATTTATATCTACATATATGGTGAATTCTTTTTTCAAGCTCATAGCATCATTTTAAGAGTAACGTGGGAAAACGCAGATGTAAAGAATGTATAAACCACCGACAAGGGAAAAATAAGTGAAAATAAAGGGAATTTGTATTTGGCGCATCTATAAAGTAAAAATAAGTCATTAAGATAATGATATCAATCATGTACTTATTCCTTCGAGGTCAATATCTTCTTATGTATCGACGCTCTAGTAAAGACTGGAACTTTATCGGAAACTTATTGTTAGAACATTTTATTATGATATGCATCGACTTTGTTGTAGTGTCGCATATCATAAATGTATTTGCAATGTATGTGCAACAGCAACATCTTTCATATTTTGTGTCTATGAATTCAAATTTTAAAAAATTAGATTTGACATTACAACGATAAACAAATTTTACAGAAATGTGGAAAAGATTATGACGTTACTCACGATTTTTTGTCCATGTGTAAAGAAAAAGAGATACAGATTTTTCCAATTTTCATGAAATCTCGTATATATAATATAACGCATTGTTCCGTTTTCGTTACAATCGCTGGATGTTTTTGGTATTTTCTTAATGTTAATTTATAAAACTTGTTTATGTAACTTGTTTATGTAACTTGTTTATTTTGTATTTAATATCGTAGTATTTGTCTATTTATTAAATATTTTAATAAATTATAAATAGTACCGCTGTTTCCGAAAATATCGAGATCTGAATGAGAAATTCATATATAGTACTTGTAATTATACAGAATGTTAGACAATAGGAGAAAATTTAAGAAATGATTTTAGATGTATTAGTAATTGCGCGTGTATAATAGATGACGGTCTAAAGTCTAGTCTGAATGTAATCTCCAATTAATCAGCTTTAAGCCCTTATATCTTAGAAACTACTGTTTGAATTAAAAATTTACCAATAATTATTTTATTTAATTTTTTGAAAATTTTCTTGCTATTTTCGTGAATTTCGTGAATATCCTGTATAACACAAATATGCTCTGAAACCTATAGCACATACAAATATACACATACACATCACAAATTGCTTTACATTTCGAAACATGTAATTATGAAATCGCAGAATACATTTAATACATAATGTAACATAATACAACAGTAAATAACATGTAAAACAAATTAAAAGAATTACTTTTATGTGCAAGATAATTAGTAATACCAAATTACTTGAAAATAAGTTCAAATATTTTTATTTGACGACATTAACATTGACAACATTTCTATATTGTTACAGGTACTTTGTACCATAGTGACAAATATCTTAAGAAAAATTTTATTTAATATTTGATATTTAATATACGATAAAAAAATACATATTTTACATATATTATAGATATAGTTTATAGAGTCATTTAGAAAAAAATATTAGAGAAACTAAGGTAAGAAACAAATTTACAGCTCTAGTTTTCATTTTTTAAATCCATTTTTGAAAATCTTTGTACAATTGCGGGAACAAATGTTCCTCTATGAACATGCAAGATCATGTATGATCATACTTATACGGTCCACATGGATTTTGTCTCTGAATGATCACATCTGTTCATGCATGATTGTACATGATTGCGTATGATCGTGTATAACTGTATACCCGATGAGAACAGGTACGTGGAACCCACGTTCTTTTTACGTGGATCATCCAAGTGGAATCTACGTAAAATGAACGTGGATTCCACATAACTGTTCTCACTGGGTGATCATTCAGAGACAAAATCCATGTGGACCGTTTATGCATGATTTTGCATGTTCATAAAGGTTCATTTTTTCCCGGGATTTTTTTTTCACTGAGATATTATATTTAACTTTTTGTTAGATACGCAAGGAAAATGCAAAAATTTCCGAATTAATGAATAATAATATATTATAAGTATTATATAAAGAATTGCATATTGATATATTAGAAAATAGTTAAAAACATTCGGCATTTATAATGAAATATGTATATTCAATATCGTATATTTAATACTTTAAGACAAATTATGTTGTATATTAAGTTGAAAACAACTATTGCAGTACAAGGAAGTAGAAAATAACATAAATTTGAATGTAAATTTAATGATTTTATGTTATTATATAATTTATTGCTTTACTTTATTGTTTTATCATTTTATTATGTCAACCAATTCAATAATTAAAAATAGTGGCCATGCCAATGTAAGTTTAAAGTTATTTATATATATCTGCAATTTTAAAGTGTTGTGCTGTAGCGCAAAAATATGCCAATACACAATAGCCGATATTTGTTATGACATTTTTACTTTCGAGACATTTCAAAACTTTTTCAAGATAGAATTTTTTAAGATTTGATTACACATCCTTTCTCATTCCTACTTGAGCATATTATCACACGAACACAAGTATATATATTCAAGTAATTCTTTTGTTATTTCACTTTTTATTCGGTTATATATTTCGAGTTATACAAAACATTAAACAATAACATGGGATTTTGATAATGTGGGATCTTCTTTTGCTTATTTAAGCATTGATGTTTTAATAGGCCTAGTACTGCCGCTTTTCCAAAGTTTTTATATCGAAGTAATTATTCGACAAATAGATTGTAGTTTTACTGTTAATCTATAATTTACATTACATTTATCATATATTTTTAGTATTGTAGTCTATGTGCGAAAGGCTTATGTGTACGTATATACATTTGCACATATTCTGCAATGTTTTCTCTTTATTTTGAACAAATATATTATTTTATAATAAAACACTGTGTTCTTAAAATGAAATCTAATTTTTTAAATTTATTCTTATGGTGGCTATATTACCACTTTTGTTCCTCTTTGACCCATTCTGAAATGTTACTTTTTATAAATAATTAAGATAATAAATATATCAACTTTGAGTGTAGAATCTAGTGAAGAACAGTGATGAATATAATCGTTAGTTTGCAATTTAAAATGTTGATATACACAATTTTTTATTCTATAAAATGTAAGTGATCATAATACTACCTGTGTCTCTATATAAAATTACACAAGAAATATCAATGATGATCCAGCTATGATCGAATAAGGCTCCTCTTTAATTAGTTGTGTTTCCACATATCGATCTATATTCTCTTATTATTAGTTAATATTATAATTATATCGGCATATGTATGATTGTTAATGATGGAGAAACGAGAAACAACATAGCCCAACAAATGTAAAAATACTTCCAATAAGTGGAAACATTTTATTGTTATTTCAAAATTTACATTAGAGCCTCGTTAAATTCGGCCATTTCCATTCTTTTACATGAATCTTCACAGATAATAATGTCGTGCTTCTTTTATCATGATGCGTGGAGCATAATTCGTTAGGTAGTGCGCGCATCTGTACTTAATTGTACTTATTGTTAGTGTAAGGACAGGAACACAATCTTTCGCATAAGAAAATCATTCAATCAGAATCCTTTATTTTCTTTTCCAAAATAAAAATAAATGACTCTGATGATTAGTTTTTTTATACGTTATACACTATGCATTACGCAAAAGTATGTGCTTCCACCTAAGGGCTATAATACACAAAATGCACAATACAACATAAACATAACCGCTGAATCAATGAACATCTTATGTAAATCAATATAGTTTTATGTATAATGTTTATTGGTTTAGCAGTCTTATGTTTATGTTATACTATGTATTTTGTGTATTCGGACCATAAACAGTACAAGTACATGTGTATGTGCATAGTTTATGAACATCTCCTTCCAGTAATATAATTTCATATAATATTACAATTTCCTATTCAATAATGTAATTGGCACGTATAATATATGATATATTACAGTTTCATTGCAGAGTAGGATTATAACATTAAGATTACATTACTGTTAGTAGATGTTTTTCAGCGAGAAATGATCTATCAAATCAAAGTTGAACTGACATCGAAATGATATCAATTCGATGATTTCGACGTCGATTCAACGTCGATTTCATTATCCTTTCTCACTGGGTTGCTGGGTAGTCACTTACGCGCACTATAGTTTTGACAGTTTAGTATGCGCAACTGCGTTTGCGCAAGTACACGGTGGTAGGCTCGTGTTGTGAAAGTATACATAATTTTGGAATTCCGCTCAAAAGTCACAATAGGCAGGCTCTAATGCATAATAAATATGTAGTATTGAAAGTGTATGCATTTTAAACTTGCGAATAGAATTCTTTAAATATAATCATTTTTCTTTTCGTAGTTTTCTTTGTGTCCTACGGATTGAAGAACCATAACGTAGGATACAGTCATACTCATGAGCTGTAATAAATATTAAAAATATTTCATCTTTAAATCTTAAATGTTTCTTTTATGAGATTGTAAAAAAGAAATAAAATTTGCTTATAATCTCTTACCGTGGCAAATCCTTCTAACGATGCATCAAATAAACCGCCAGCTATTAAAGTACTTCTTTTGCTACTTCTTTGCATTATAAATAGTGTTAACTTTTGCATATATAATGGTCCAACATACCACTGTGCACTATATCTGTTAATACAGATATATAGAAACTAATATTGGTTAATACATTTGATTAAGTTCTCAAATAAAATTAATTTATTAATTTTTACCAAATTTTGAATTTATAAATTATTGTTTAACAAATTAAACAATTATAAATAAGTGAAGAAAGGCTGCATTCGGACAATGCGGATCTTTGTGCCGAATAATTTTTGCGTAAATTTGTTAATTTTTTATGTTTCAAAATGCTATTAGCCCTTAAACACACGAGTGGGTCGAAGAGATCCCATATGATATTTCGAACACTTGCTATGTGAAGATGGAATGAGATAGTAGGTTCGGACTAGGGGGTAAAAAAAAATTGAAATCTCCTCTTTCGATTAATATGGTTGATCAACTTTATTGGTCAACTAGAATTCAAACGGTACGGCAGCAAATTTTTGTTGGGGTCTGTGGGACTACCATTGTGAGTGAGCGATACTTTTTTGTGAGTAATCTTACATAAAAATGCTGGACAAAACAAGTTCGAACAGGACCGTTTGCGGATGTTACTTGCATATATTCTGTCTAAAGTTAGAATACTATGTAGTGCTATAGAAAAGGGAGCTTCTGCGATATATATCACGAAACACATCAATTTTCAATTTTAGACACGAGTTAATAAAAAATACCTCATATTCGTCTTGCTTCATAAGTATATTTTTTAATAGAAATGACAATGACATAATTTTTTTATTGAAAGTATGACTCTTTAGCTTTAAAATGTCGTATTTTAAAATCCTTAAAACTTTCTTATTACAAAGATATGATTTTTTAAAGGAAAAGTGGATTTTTGAACAATTTTTCATTTTTGCTTAATGATTTTTTCTTTATAACTTCACAAAAAGTTATTTTTCGACAATGCCGATTGTGTAGTTACATTTATGAGATTCTAATCTTTATTTAAAAAGAAAAATTGTTGAAAAATATTTATTGTAATCAAAGTTATAGCTTCTCAAAGTTGAAAAATTCTCCTAGACCCGAAAATGTGTTTACATATTTTATGGAATCGGTGTGTTTAAGGGACAGTATAATTAATTATTATTGCCCTTCAATTTAATTTTAATTTAATTTATTACTTCAACTTCAACTTGTAAACTGTATTTTGAGATTGATAAATTAAACTGAATTGGCGCGCAATTTAAATTGGAAATTGTAAGATTCATGCAACAATTATTATTAAGCACCAAAATCTACTTTGACCGAATGTGATTTCTTGTGTTCATTTATAATGTCATTCATATTTTGATTAATATTCTTATAAGTAATTAAATATGTTTGATTATTTATACAGGGTGTCTCAGATCACCCGTACACCCCTTTTATCTTCGCAGGATAAGGTCTAATCAAAAATATGTTCAGACAAAAGTTGTAGGGCTTAAAATATTTTATTATTAAATATATTATAAAATATGTTTAGCACTTACGTTGCTCGATGAAAGCCAATGCTGTTATCTATGACATTCTGTCCAACATAATTTGCCAGAAATAAATAGTACATATGAATAAGTATAATATAACTGAATGCCACTAAATCACCTATTTCCAGGGATAATACTGCATAAAGAAACTTTAACCAAATATTATTTATTAATTATATTTATATATTATATTTTTCATGTAATTTCATATTTCTATTTCATAATAGTAATTAAGCTTTTTCGAATAAATAATATATTTCTTTTCGCAATTATTGCATATACGCTTACATTAAAGAAACTGAGACTCGTCGAAACCAAACCAAGTCCTAATAATATGAAATACATTGTCGCGAAACTATTCGTCATAATATTGGTCAAACTTCAACAGTAAAATGCATAATTATTATTAATTTGTTGTAATAATATTTAAGTTTTACGCCTAGCCTTTTCTGCATGGATAGACGTGTATTTAATTATACGCGTATCTAATTATAAAAAAACCAACAGATTAGATTCAGATTCTATTGTATTTTATTTTGATTATAATGTGTTAAAACGAGTTTTTTTTACTTTGTGAATAAATTAATTTTTGTAATAATATGCAAGCGACAGTAATTTAGTTTGACGAATTATCCAGGCAAAATAGGTTTCAAGTGCAAAGAAATAATATACATGAATACTAACTCTACAGCTCTGCGATGAACATGTACTGCATGAATTAATTTATTGTGGAGCATATATTTTTTAATATCCTTTGGTATTTGTTGTACGTCATCAAATATATGTTCTATTCGATGGCTATGAAAATATGATGGCGTTACTAAACTTGTTCCTATTGATGGTTTTAAGTAAATCAATGAAATTCATTATATTTAAGATCACTCTAGGTTTTACCTGGCGATTTGAAACATAGCGCATGCGTGCAATACGTATGCCATAAGTATTGTTGCGACAGACGCTACTGTGATACCACCAACATACTGAGTTACGATAATATGTATCAGAATAGCGAAAAAGTATGTTTCTTCATCGACAAAGTATTCTACTAGAATTATTGATTGTCCCGGTCGCGATTCATTCATTGGTACGATCACATCGAGTATACGGGGTTGAAAAGTTATTAATAACACTCCCGGGATACTCATAGTAGCCAAAACTAAAGCAAGCGAATTATGCCACGTATTTGACGTAATGCAAAGAGCAACGTATATTTTTAAATTTTATTGAGAATAAATACGGAAAAAAATTATGTGAATTAATCTATAAATTGTATTTGCATCTCAATCTAAGTATGCTATCGTTTTAAAAATATTTTATCTTAGTTTTGTAAAAAATTTTAATCAAATATTTTAATAGTAATATGAATATAACGTGTAATACATATATAAAATTAATATATAAAAATAATATGCTATAGAAAGGAGTCAAGTGACTTGATTTTACATCGTACATATAAAATAGATGGTATATAATTTTGCAGTGTCTGCGTATTTTCGTATCACTTCCAATTCCACTTGAGTCGTTAACATATTCCAATCGTATTGAATTCTGTCGGAAATATATTTGATCTACGATCACAAATAAACTATTTTATTTTGTAAGTTTTTTTGGTTTTACATGTCTCATTAATTGCTTTTCTTAATTTTCATGTAATGGTTTTTTAATTTATTCAATAGTTATGTCATATATAACATTATTTAAATAAGGAAATGAAATAATTAAATGAATTAAAGATATTATTACAAAAAATATCTAGAACAGATTTTAAATGCATTAAAAATAAGTGAAAACTCTTACATTATTGGCAAGTAAGAGAAATGCGTTATATTTTACAATAAAAAGACAGTTAAGAGCGATAAACAAACCAATTTTGATTATATACTCGATGCTGTATTTTTGTACAAGCATTGTATTCCACTGAAAACAGTAACCTTATTGAATTATTATCGCAAATATATGAATAAACATTATTTTACACAGCATTACTTTAGCAGTTTGTATTATTCAACTTGTATTGTAGAAAGTCAATCACCAAAATTTAGTATTAGATTTGATATAAATTTTCATTCAGACAAATGATATGTGTTAAATGAAAAAATCACATAATACCTGGCATACTAAAAAAGATATGAATAACGTTTGGCAAAATATTATTTGAGTTTTCTTCAAGGTTGAAGTTTGACAAGGCCACAGACCGAGACATAACAGGAGATTTCTATTCAACTTATAGTACTGTTCTCCAACAACGTCCATCTTTCGCGAAAGCTAAAATACGTATGGTAGGAACAACACTTTGAAACGGCATGTCCCCCTCCTTTTATTGAATTTATATATACCTATATGGTGAATTCTTTTTTCAAACTCATAGCATAATTTTAAGAGTAACGTTTACTTTATACCGTGGGAAAACGCAGATGTAAGGAATGTATAAACCATTGACAAGGGAAAAATAAGTGAAAATAAAGGGTATTTGTATTTGGCGCATCTATAAAATAAAAATAAGTCATTAACTCAATTTAGCAATCGTGTTTTTCTTTCGAGGTAGATATCTTCTTATGTATCGACGCTCGAGTAAAGACTAGAACTTTAACCGAAACTTATTGTTAGAACATTTTGTTATGATATGCATCGACTTTGTAGTAGTGTCGCATATCAAAAATGTCTTTGCAATTACGTGCAATAGCAACACCTTTCACATTTCATGTCTATTAATTCGAATTTTAAATAATCAGATTTGATATTACAACGATTTAAACGTTTTATAGAAGTGCGGAAAAGATTAAGACATACACGATTTCTTTTTCATGTGTAAAGAAAAAGGATGCAGACTTTTCTAATTTCCATGAAATCTCGTGTGTATAGCAATGTATCGTTTGCTTTTCGCTACAATCGCTAAATGTTTTTGTTATTTTCTTAATGTTAATTTATAAAGTTATTTATAATTTATAACTTTATAAAATTGTTTATGTAACTTGTTTATGTTGTGTTTAATATCTTAGTATTTGTCCATTTATTAAATATTTTAATAATACCACTGTTTCCGAAAATATCGAGATCTGAATGAGAAATTCATATATAGTACATGTAATTATATAGGATGTTCGATAATAAACACGAGTAAATTTAAGAAAGATTCTGGGTGTATTAGTAATTTCGCGTGTATGACAAATGACGGTCTAAAGTCTAAACGTAATCTCTAATTAATTAAAACAAATAATATATAACAAGGACTCTCGAATTTAAAACAACAAACAATTGAAAAACAGGCTACTGAGAGTCAGCGCGGTTATAGGTGCGCAATTAAAATTGTTACAGTTCTTAAAATTATTTATTCATACTTAAGCGATACAACAAAATCAACCGATTATTTCTTCATAATTAAGCGATAAAATAAAATCAAACGAACGTTTCGACTCGCTTTGGAGTCCTCTTCAGCGTATCAAAGTAGTAAATATTATAAAAAATTCCAGCCATCATCAGTTATCGTAAACGGGTAAATCGCTTAAGTATGAAGAAATAATCGGTTGATTTTGTTGTATCGCTTAAGTATGAATAAACAATTTTAAGAACTGTAACAATTTTAATTGCGCACCTATAACCGCGCTGACTCTCAGTAGCCTGTTTTTCAATTGTTTGTTGTTTCTAATTAATTAGTTTTATCTCAAAAACTATTTGAAATAAAAATTTACCAATAATTGTTTTACTTAATTTTTCGAGAACATTCTTGCTATAGTATTTTCATGAATTTCGGGACACCCTGTATAATACAAATATGCTCTAAAACCTATAATACATTCAAATACATATATGCACAAATTGTTTTACATTTCGAAACTTGTAATTATGAAATCGTAGAATACATTTAATATGTAATGTAACATATAATACAACATTAAATAACATGTAAAATAAATTGTAAAAATTACTTTTGTGTGCAAGATAATTAGTAATACCAAATTACCTGAAAAAAAGTTCAATTATTTCCATTTGACAACTTTAAATTTATACGCAACTCTACGAAGTAAGAATTTCTTTTTTTAATAATTATCCCGAAAGTACAGAATAGATCACCGTAAAATAAGATATTGCCATGCTCGCTAGCTGTAAATTTATTTTCTTGTTTGAATAAAATTTAAGATATAGTTATTACAAATTCAGTAGTGTTCATTACCGTAGAAAAACCTTTCATCGAGACTACAAATAATCCAAAAACGAAAGCAAAGTTTTTCGAAGTTCTCTGCATTACGAACAATAACGATTTTTGTGAACGTAATGGTACTGTATACCAGTATGAATCATATCTGCATTAGAAAGGAGTGAAAATTTCTATTATTAAACATATTAAATCTTTGTTTTCTCATCGTAATATTTTGACACAAATATTATTTTTTAAATATTTTTGAATGTATATTTTCCAAATATAATACATTATATAGCAAGAACATCTTTGTTACTTACGTCGCGTTAAATACCTCGACATAGTGATCCGTAATTATCTGTCCACCATAATTTCCTACATACATATAGCAGATTTGTGTGAAAACAAATATAAAGGTTGTAAATAGTTCATTCATATTATGTGTGGATAATGCGATAAAAACCTAGAATTACATTAATATGTTTAATATGTAAATTTAAAGAAAACAAAAAAAAAGTTTTTTGATTAATTATAATAATAGATAAGAAAGATTGTGCATGTGATCATATGTGTAAAATATAGTCGTTGGCATTAGAAGAAACTAATGCTGCAACGTTCGGATTTTCGTGTCGATTCTTATGCCTTTCTTGCCGATTGTGTTTTGACAACGACATGCGTAAGGCTGACGACGCGGCGACGCTTTGTCTTACAATTAGAAGCGGTGGCATTATACATATGATAGAATCGTATCTTTTATCGAGCTGCTGTGAATTTTTTTTTATACAGTAGCTCCTGAGACAAACCGTCTTACTTATATACGTCATTACCAAGACGTGAGTCAAAGAAGGGATAGTGGGCATTGCGATATGAAGATCCGATAGTATATGATTTTACGAAAAAAAGAATTTCTTTTTTAAATAATTATTCCAAAAGTATAGAATAAATCACCGTAAATGAAAATTGTTATGATGCCGATCACTGGACTAATACATTCCAATTTGAGAAATTGAAACTCACCTGAAATATATTAAGAGCTACTGCAGCAACTCCTATAGTGAGTATTATGAAATAAGGTACTTTTAAATTAGACACGATCAAATCAGTAAACCTTCAACAATGAAACAATATTATTTATTAATGATATTTATATATGATTATACCAAATATAGTGTAAAAGATTGACAATAAGTCATGCATAAAAATAAGTTGCATAAAAATAAAAATATGAAATATGTTTTTCATTAAAATCTCATCGATTTTTAGGTCAAGAAAGTTACAATTCAGAACTATTTGGTCCGAATCTTTCTCTAAAGTCCAGTTTTAAATCTTCACTTAATTATATTCGAGTATCAACTTGTTATTTGCAATACCTGAACAAAAAATTGATAGTACATTTTAATGACGATTAAATTAAGAATAAAGCTTTAAAGATAAACATTTGTTAATATTTTAACGTACATAGCGCAAGATCGAGAAATATAATATTTTAAATAATTATCTATTTAAAATATGCAAATTAACATAACATAATTGAAAATATAGTCGTAAATCATGCTTTTTAAAGTTTAATAATTGCACTACATTAAAATTTGTTTAAAAATACCAACTCTATAGCTTTTTGATGAATGTGTACTCCATTGATTATTTTTTTGTAAATTGCATGATCTCGTTTTGAAGATGATACTTCAGTAAGATTTTTGGTCACCGCATCTCCAATGCGATAGCTGTAGATATATTTAACTAAATTTAAATTAAGCTTTAATTCAACAAATATAGAAAATACTAAGACTCGTAAAATTGTAAACATAAAGGTAAGTAGCGGCAGGTACGAGTCAAGCGCGGTTAACAATGCGCAAAGGAAATCGAAAAATGATTACAAAATCACATGGATTTCTCAAGTGAATTTAATTAACAAAAAAGTTAAAATCGAAGTCGAACGTTTCGGCTCTAATTTTGAGCCATCTTCAGCGCAAAAAATTAATTAATCAATACATCGAGGAGCGTTAAAACGAATTTCCGCCTGTAGTGAGGTTGAGGGCTTCCTCGAAGAGAAGTGACAAAAATTGCGAGTTGGTCGGCTCGAAAAATGTGTACATGCTCACACTCAAGTAAAATTTTCGAGCGCCTTTTGATGCAGTGACTGTTCTCTTATTTTTGCATCAATTATTA
>QKQZ01009541.1:0-13569 GCA_003595255.1 Solenopsis fugax | reverse complement strand
ACATTGATTTCGTTATGTTTTATTATCATTTTTCAGTAGGTAAGTCTAATATTTTAAAGGTTACGATTATAATTTTAATTAAACGATATTGCAATAAAAAAGAAAAATCGAGAACTTTTATTAGTTTATCTTAATATCATTAAGCTATATATTTAAAGTTTATTATATTATTTATCGTTATGTATACAGTACACAATATGCATAATAAAATAAACTAAAAAGTCTAAATTAATATAAATTTAATGCAAATGTGATGGAAGGGGTAAATAAAAATATCCTGTTTGTATAAATATGATAACGTCTAACCTCTTAAGCAGCCGTCAACAGACTTAAACAGACTANAATAAACTAAAAAGTCTAAATTAATATAAATTTAATGCAAATGTGATGGAAGGGGTAAATAAAATATCCTGTTTGTATAAATATGATAACGTCTTAGTTTCCTAAGTCTATGGGGTGTGATTGACTGTGACTACGTTTACACGGCACGATTTACGCCGAAGTTATAACATCGATGTTATAACTACTGACGTTAGATGCCGTGTAAACGCTGTTTTACGCCGAAGTTATAACATCGATGTAGTAACTCAAAGTCAGTTGGTGAAGAAGGTTACAGTTACAACATCGACGTAAAAAGGACGTGTAAACGGCCGCGATATAACGATGGTTATAATGCCAACCCATAAAAATTAAACTTCTTTATTTTCCATTGTTTACAGAGTTGGTATTGAGTGTTCCAAGCCATAATGCAGAAGGCAAAGAAAATTAAATTCATATTATAACCTAAAAANCACACCCTCCCTCGCCTAAAATAGCAGTTTACGCTCGGTCTATAGTTTCCTAAGTCTATGGTTAAATATAAGAATCGATTATGAATATCGGCCGGCATAAGATAGTCTTAAATAATATAAGAATTAAGTATAAATATACCGGCCCAAGTTTTACCTCATGTTCAAACTATCTTCTATAAATTATTATTTTATAGAAGATAGTTAGAATATGAGATAAAGTCATGCTAGAAAGACTGTCTTTCTACCATGGATAAAGTATAATTTATTTGCCAGCACATGTGTAAAAAGAACAATTATAAATACATTTTTTTTTTAATAAATAATTTTAGGATCATCGTTCTTTTTTCATTTTGATTTTTCTAATGGAACAATTCAATATAATAGTTTAGAAAAATTCAAAGATAAAGCTATAATTTTCTTACATATTTATAAATTATCTTTTTTGAAATTAAATCATCTTCCATTAATTTTTTTTGTCTGAATTAAACTTAATACTTTTTAGATTCGCAGGTCTTAATTCTTTAGCAGGATAAATCGTTAATGAAAAACATGGATAAGGAAGTAGAGAATATTTATTGTTCAACAATTTACAATAATAATCATATAATCTGAACAAATATATACAAAGATTAAAATATAAGGCACACATTCAATATGTAGTATATGGCTTTGTGAACTTGGCACCCGACTTGCAGCAAACCNTAAGCCTGAACGTGTAAACGCGACTCACCCTAAGTAGGAGTTATAACATCAACGTTACTAAGTCAAAGTTAGAAGCCGTGTAAACTAGTCTGTGTTTCAAAATTCACAACCAGCGCTAAAAATCTATAGTTTATGTTAGACTATATTTTAGTGCTGACAGTGAATTTTGGAACGCAGCCTATATGACTTTCATGCGGATACCATCTTAAAGGCGCGCGTGCGCAGTCGGTAATTGAAGATTGGCACGCGACTCAGTCAGCTGACCTGTCTTGTGATAGCAGCTAGGCTGTACTCGTGAGACGGACACGGTTTTCGTCGTTCGCTGCATTCACGCTGGAATACGTCGCATCTCTCTCCGTGAGTATTTACAATTGTGGTCAATTGACGCGACTGCTAACGTTCTCTCGCTCACACGGACGGCATCCGAGTCATCGTTTCACCGTTGAAGATCCATACGCGAGCGAGGCGAGCGAATGTGCTAGTATATCGATCCGGTACTTTGCGTGCGCCATCGTCTTCGTCGGGCGCGAATCCACAAAATCCCAGCTGATTTCCAGCCAGGAAGGACGCAGCCCGCCGATCACGAAGTGGCCGTCGATGATGATATTCCGCGCGATCGATCGCGGTTGACCGCAACGAGAAAACAACCTCGCCTGAACCTAGCAGACGGCCCGCTGTCTTCGTGGGGGCTACGCCTATTTTTTTGAATAGCCTGCTCACGTGAATCGGCGCAGGCAGCGCGCGACAGTGTGCGCTTCCTTGACAATTTGTCTCGGTTGCACGTAACGATTGACTGATTCACTCCGTTTCATCTCTTGCGTTTTCTCACATCTCTCATTTACTTTAACCGCAGCGAGCGATATATTTATCAGGTTCTCGTTCTCGCAAGGTGTGGGTGGAAGTAAGAAAAATTGCAGGAAGGCGTAGGAAGCGCGATTTAAAGGACTTGTTATACTAGATACGTATTTGTATTACATTTATGTTTTTATCGCCACGTTCTCTTATACTTGATACGTTTAAATTAAAATAAATTCAAAATGGAAAAAAGTAAATGCAATTGAAGAATTACTGACTAGCACACATTCATGTGACTTGAACTATGGTAATTAAGATAGAGAAATATATGTCAGTTTACATGATAACGACACGGTTTTTTTTCATTTTGTAATATTTTATTCATAACCAGCAGGTAGTTAGATAGTTTGAAAAATTACTGAGTAAAAATTGTTTCTTATGTCAGTAAAATATGTCATAAAGTATATTTTTTAAATATCTCTCTAAAACATTCTTAATAAAATAAAAACGTTTTTATGAAAAAATTATCATATTATATACTACTTACAGATTGAATTTCTTGGAACAAAAAAATGTTTAATATTTTAAATGTAATTTGATGACTTTCCACTCTCTACAGTAGACAGTATTGTGGATAATTTAAAATTATCTAGATGAAGATAAATTACATGCAAACGCACTATAGATAAGATAAAGATGATTTAATTTAATTTTTAAAATTATTTAGATAAAAGATAAAATTATATATCTGTTTATCTATAGATAATTTTAAGATAATATCTCTATTAAGCAAAACAATTTAGGATATATAAACAATATTCATATTTATACTTTTATTTATAAATCTTCATTTCCTAAAAACAAGGATTCTTCAAATAATTTAATCTGATAAAAAATGTGCTTTTTTTATTTGGATCATTACGCAAATAAAAATCAAAATTGAAAATTATAAAAGGAATATGTGACTCACATTATAACAGCTGATAGAGTTCTTTATAAAAGTTTTCAAATCACTAATAGTTTTGGAGCAATTTTTACATTGCTACTATTTTCTGATTTGTGCACAATCTGTTATCATTTCAAAAAATTCTCCTGTTAAGATAAATAGTAACTTAGAAGTTGAAGCTAAGACCAGTATTTTCATATTTGTTGTTCACATTAATTTAGATAATTTAAAAAAGATAATACTCCTTTTATCTAAGATAGAGATAATATACATTCAAATCACAATAAATATAAGATAAAGTCACTTAGATAATTATCTAGATAATTTTATATAAATAACAACGCTGATAGTAAAACTTCATTTATTTGAAATTTTTGGAGTACAAGACAGTTCAGATAGCTGAAATTCAGATAACAGGTTCACTAGCTCTCTCTTCTACCAGTATTTATTAGTACTTATTACATAATAGCAGGTGATGTTTAGAAAACTGATGTCGAGTTCTTATTATTCGACCTATTCAGATAGTTCAGGTAATAAGAGCTCAACTATGAGTTTGTACATTTGAAACTGAGCACGAACTTGTTCATATAAATGCAGATAAATGGAGTTCTACTCTGTGTGTTGTTTAATTTGTGCTTTTTTTTTACTATCTCTTTCTAAGTTTTATATTTTAAAATGCAAATGTGACAAAAAACATTTATAATCTCAATTCGACAATTTTCTGACTCTGTCTGCGAAATAAAACGTTATTAAACACATAAAATATTAGTTATTAAAATTTTTTTTCCCTAGATAAATTAAGTTCAAGATGACAAACCAGAGTTTGGCGAAGATTGCGCATGAGGAGAGGGAGGGCAAATTCGGATACGTCTATGCAGTATCCGGACCTGGTTAGTTTTTTTCACATGAATTTCATTCTATTCTCTTACGTACTTTTTATTTAACATTCTCTCGTTGCAGTTGTTACTGCTGAAAAAATGTCTGGATCTGCTATGTACGAATTGGTACGAGTCGGTTATTACGAGCTAGTAGGAGAGATTATCAGATTAGAAGGTGACATGGCTACAATACAGGTAAAAAGTAAACCATATGTTTACAGGTCTATTCTTTACAGCTGAATTTCTTACACTTTCATCTTTTCACTTTTTCTCTTTTGGAAAGAAAAAGAGGAAAGATAAATGAGATAAATTAAAGCGTTTACTATCGGAAAAAAACTGGAAAAATCTAGAATTTTCAATTTTTTTTTATTCTTGAAAATCTCTCTTGGATTTTCATGGAATTTTATTGATACTTGGGGAAATTTTTAGAATTTTATTTAAATTTAAATTCTATCTTCTTTTGACAAAATTGTTTTATCATTTTTTTCTTAATAATATCATAAAATGTCGATAATCGATTAACAACAAACATGACATATATTCATATATATTTTGTAACTTGCAAGTTTTTATTAAAAAAATCAGTGATGATAGAAGGCAATATATCGTTGCAAAAAGTGTATTTATCACATTTCGAATTCCATATTTCTAATGATCCGTGTATTGCGAACAATTTATTATATGTCATTTATTAGTTCATATTATTTATTTTTAATTTTTTTCTCAAATTTAATATTCAAAACGTAAAATGATTTTTCTTTGTGGTTACATTAAAGAACATTAAAAAATAAAATTAAAATATTTTAAGGTTGAATTAAAAAATTTTCTGTAACTTTAAATAAAATTCCTGGAAAATTCAAAAATTTTAGGAAATTTTCAAGGAATTTTTTTACAAAATTTTGAATAAACATTGACGATGCAAGAAGTTCAGCTGAAAAAAAGAACAGACCATATGTTTAATCTTAGAATGTTAGAACAGTGACTAATCTTGTAATGTGTTTAGGTATACGAAGAGACGAGCGGCGTGACAGTTGGTGATCCCGTGCTTCGCACTGGAAAACCGCTATCCGTCGAATTGGGCCCTGGCATCCTCGGGAGTATTTTCGATGGTATTCAACGGCCGTTGAAAGACATCAACGAACTTACAAGCTCGATCTACATACCGAAGGGTGTCAACGTGCCGGCGCTTTCACGTACCGCTTCCTGGGAATTTAATCCACATAACGTGAAAAATGGTAGCCATATCACGGGCGGTGACTTGTACGGTGTCGTACACGAGAATACTTTGGTAAAACATTGGATGATCATGCCGCCCAAGTGCAAAGGCACGGTCACGTACATTGCGCCCGTTGGCAACTACACCGTCGATGTAAGATTTTTTTTATTATGTAATTCTATTATTGTGTAAATTCGTCATGTGTATATCATGAGAATTTACATATGTAATATTCTTGTAGGATGTCGTATTAGAGACCGAATTCGATGGCGAGAGGCAGAAGTATACTATGCTTCAGGTACGAAATATATCTCTGTAACAAATGTATGGCCTAGTTTACACCGGTCGTTTGATACGCGTACCAAGTACAATATTTGTAATAAATTAACTTAGTTCGATGGTGTAAACGATGACGTATTTGTCTGATAGATGTCAAACAGTCGTATTGAATCAAAATAGCATCTTCAGCATACATGTAACGTTGTAAACATTTGCTTAATACGCGTATCAAAATATTCGGTGTAAACTAAGGTTATGAAAATTTATGAATGTATTGAATTAATGTATTATCATTTGCATATCATTGCACATATAGGTGTGGCCAGTTCGTCAACCTCGTCCGGTCACTGAAAAATTGCCAGCTAATCATCCTCTACTCACTGGTCAACGAGTCTTGGACTCTCTCTTTCCGTAAGAACATCTTCGGATAAGCACGTAACGTATCCAAAAATATATGAAACATGTGCGCAATGTATGTTATAGATGCGTCCAGGGCGGAACTACGGCTATTCCTGGTGCTTTTGGTTGCGGGAAGACTGTCATCTCGCAGGCCTTGTCCAAGTATTCCAACTCTGATGTAATCATTTATGTGGGTTGCGGAGAACGTGGTAACGAAATGTCTGAGGTATTGCGCGATTTTCCTGAATTGACCGTGGAGATTGATGGTGTCACAGAGTCCATCATGAAACGTACCGCTCTGGTCGCTAATACGTCCAACATGCCGGTAGCCGCGCGTGAAGCGTCCATTTATACTGGTATGTACGATGTGAAGAAAAATTTTTTCACTAATGTACAATTAAGATTCTCCAGCTTAAAAAGTGGAGGAGAGTCACATGATTTTTCATTCATATATATATAAATCATAAATTTATTTTCAAAATTTAATTAGGTTTTTATATTATGTGAAAAGACTAGAGAACCTCTTTAATATAAATAGAACTATGTTATTCAAATTGTTACACTTTAATAAGTAATCTGTTATTCATAATACAGGTATTACGCTGTCTGAATATTTCCGTGATATGGGTTACAACGTATCGATGATGGCAGACTCGACGTCTCGTTGGGCCGAGGCTCTCCGAGAAATTTCGGGTCGTTTAGCTGAAATGCCTGCCGATTCTGGTTATCCTGCTTATCTTGGTGCTCGTTTAGCCAGCTTTTACGAACGCGCCGGAAGGTATGATCGTGTGTGTTATCATATTGTAGTCAAGTGATTAATAATGTAATCAAATATCTCTCTCGAAATCATATCACAGTGTAATATACACAACGTAATATATTAATTATATGTACGATCTTGAAAGAAATATTAAGTTTCTAAACAAATTGATAATATCTAATATCTAATTATGTGATTAATATTGAATTGTAATTTTTATGCAGAGTAAAGTGTTTGGGAAATCCAGACCGTGAAGGATCTGTTAGTATTGTCGGTGCTGTATCACCGCCAGGTGGTGACTTTTCCGATCCTGTGACTAGCGCGACACTCGGTATTGTGCAGGTATGCAAATAACATCTGCATACAAAGAAGTAAAAACATTACAATAAATTGATTTTTTTTGTTAACCAATTATTTAATTCGTAGGTATTCTGGGGTTTGGATAAGAAACTTGCACAACGTAAACACTTCCCGTCCATCAATTGGCTCATATCATACAGCAAGTATTTGCGAGCACTGGATGATTTCTATGACAAAAATTTCCCAGAGTTTGTTCCGTTAAGGACGAAAGTAAAGGAGATCTTGCAAGAGGAGGAAGATCTGTCAGAAATCGTGCAGCTAGTAGGCAAGGCTTCGCTCGCCGAAACGGATAAAATAACACTTGAAGTAGCGAAATTACTGAAAGACGATTTTCTGCAACAAAACAGGTACGATATCACGATCATCACAATTTTATGAATATTACTTTATAATTTATAATGTTCAAACGATTAAATATTAATTTAACAAATTTTTAATTTAAATCTTTTTTCTAGCTATTCGCCATACGATCGATTCTGTCCATTTTACAAGACCGTGGGAATGTTGCGAAATATGATCGCATTTTACGATATGGCGAGACACGCGGTGGAATCGACAGCTCAGTCAGATAACAAAATCACATGGAATGTCATCAGAGACAGTATGGGCAATATCCTCTATCAATTGAGCTCTATGAAGTTCAAGGTGGGTAACTTTAAGTAAAAATTTGATCTTTTGTAATTTTAATTTTAATGTATCTCTTTCTTTTTACTAAAAATTTATCTGAAATTTTTAGGACCCTGTTAAGGACGGTGAGGCGAAAATCAGGGCAGACTTTGATCAACTGCACGAAGATATTCAACAGGCGTTTAGGAATTTAGAGGACTAAATTCCTATCCTGTCACTTGTTAAAAGCAATTTTAAGATATTGATCGTTCTTATATAACTTGGCTCTAATATTTAAGGATGTCCCGGTCCAACTAGTGAATTGCAGATAACCTGCTAAAAATACGACAACAAGCATCGATTATGTCATATATTATTTGCGGAAGATACATCATCCTTGAAAGTATTTGAGTGAATTGTAAATAGAGAAACTACGTTTTGAAACCTATTACTGTGCAGCAAAATATTCGAAAGAATGTCATGTCATATACGTGACGATTGTGACAATAAAGCGGGACATTCTTAAATGAGTTCGAAGCGTAACGTTTAAAGATACGCTCCGCTTCCTCGAGAATTAACCCGCTTGACTCGAGAGCAGAGCTACTTGTAATTAATCGGATATTATCAGAAAGTAATTTTACTTTTATCTTCGCGCAGAAACATATTTTACCTTCGTTTCTTTTCCGCTTTGTTAAAGGTGCAAATAATCGGGAAATTACTATTCCTATATGTTTTCCGTATATGTGTAATATAAACGAAAGTATAAAACGGGCTCTCCGCCGTTTCATTGTGACGCGCGCAGATTAGGATTATGGTATGAGAAGATACTCTTAATTACCTTATATGGCACGTGGATAACACGGCAGTTCTTATCTGGCAAAGAGATTGTGAATCATGGAGTATTAAATATTGTAACATAATGTACTATTTAAGCGCGATAATCGCAACTGTTATGCATAATTAAACATTATACTTTAACGTTACAAGCATGATTTAAAAGTTTAGAAAAAGGACATACATACGCATACACGCAATACGTTAGACAAACGATCAAGGTGCAGGGTCTTCAATTATGAAGATAAAATACGAAAGGAAAAAGAACGTGTGTATACACACGATGACTAGTGTTCCATTTACTTCGATATCATTTCCATTGTATGATATGTAAAAAAAATACAATAAAATTATGCACAAGAGGATCATGGACTTGTTAGATGTGGATATGACGCTATCAAATAAGCTCTCAGATGATTTTTAATAGATCTTGTTTTAATTATAATTATCATTTATGTAACAATAACCTCGCGGTATATACATTAACGGTATATTACATTCCGATATCTAACATTTGGTGGATTTAAAATTTTGACGTTTTTTTCCATAAAATGTCTTGTATCGACAAAAATATGTTATTGTCACATGTATGCCGCTCTATATTTCACTATATGTACACATACATGTGCAAATACATATATGTCCATTTGTGTAGTCGATCACAATTTACAGTTTAAATCCTAAACTCACCCTATCAAATACTCTATTCTATTAATTATGAAAACAGTATTAAAAATAAAAAATATTCAACAAACTTTGCACAGTTCTGTATACTTCCGTTTGTCATTTGCAGACTCTTTATTTGAATCAACAAAACTTTCTTTTTTCATCAACACAAGTTTTGGCTGCACTACCGTTTGAATTTAAAAAAAAATTGGGTTTGTATTCAGAACGCGCTTATAAAGATGTTAGCGTGTTATTATGTCATTCTATCTTTATCATCCTATTTTTATCGTTATACATAAAACAGGGATAGAATAGTGAAACAGCACTGTAATATCAATAAAAGCATGTTCTGAATATGGGCTTTAATATTTTGATACTCACAGCCACGATGTTTCAACATATGCCAGGTTATTGACATCTACATATATGCTCACATAGGTCTTCTAACAGTCATAACTACACTGTTGATATTATATTATTTTCTATTTCATATAATTTATTATTAAACAGTAAAAATATATTTTCAAAAATTGGAAAGAATTTTCATTATATGTAGAATAATTACATATATGCATATAACACTACATAGAACTATTTTTGTGATTGATATGAATAGTTAATCCTTTGATAAGATTTTTCTTTGTAAGTTTATAACTTTTTACGTAACTTTATTCTTGTTGCATTTTGTATTTTACTATCATAAAACAATTACATAATAAACTAAAAATATTCTACATTTCCTTACAGAGTTTTCAATGGTATCATAAGAATTGAAATATGTAAATAAAAAATTTTTATCTATTTTGTTATTATCAAAAAGTAATTTACTCTATGATGAGAAATTTTTGCATGTAAAATCAAATTATTTACTCGTTGAATAAAAAATAACATTTGAAATTAATAAGTTTAGCCATGTGAATACAGAATATTGATATGATAATTTATAAATGTGTGCAGTTATGACTATACCATTAGAAGTACCTAATTTGATTTTTTAATTGGTTTTAAGACCGGTATAATAACCAGAGAACAGAATATTAGGATTCCCTTATATAGATAAAGACAACTCATAGATTCTAATATTTACAGAAAGAGCCACTGACTCACGAAATAGAGGAAGCTTAAGGACTCAAATGTACAACATCGGTACTGCCAGCCGGTGACGTGGACGAAGCTTGTGATCTAAGTTGAAGATTCTCGCGTTTCAATTGGTTAACTAATTGTTTCAATGCCGTGATCTCTTGCCGTAGCTTCTCGTTATCTCGCAGGCATTGACCCAGGCTTTGATTAGCCGCGCGCAATTCTCCTATATATTCACAGGCTCTCGCTAAGATACCTCCTTTACTCTGTTATAGAAAAACAACACTGTTAATCTAATACCATTCGAATGATCATATGACAAGAATTTCATTTGATTATACCTGAGTTTCATAGTTGGTTTTTCCTTCTCCACTTCCGCTGCCGCTGCTGCCAGTGGTATTAGTTCCAGTATTGCAGTCAGGGATGATCTTGCCCAATTTTGTAATCCAATTGTTTATTTTATCTCTACGCCGGCGCTCGACTTCGTTGTGCGTTGCTCTCCGCCTGTCGTCTCTCTAAAAGAAAATAAAAAAGAAAAATAAATCTTTTTTATACACTAAAGCACAAATAAAGTAATGATATATTAATCACATACTGCAAGGAAAATGATACAAATTAAAAGGAAACTATTAAGTTGGCAAGCTGGCATTACATTCCATTTATATAATTATAGCGAAAGAAACAATGGAAAAATTATCACAAAATATCTCTTTTATAATAGTACTATTCTCAAAATTTTATTTAAATCAAAGTATTATAATACAATAAGGAAAGAGAAAAATCTGATTCAAGATAAGTAAATTTCCAAATGTTTCAAAATTTTGTATTATAGTTCTTCAGTTTAAGAGATTCTAAATCACATATTAATTAAAAAAAAGTTTCTATTACTATATGACATGTTATTTTGAATAATAATAAGTAATTTGTTATAATAAAATAATTGAAATCAAATGTATGTATGGGGTATGTAACTCATATTTAAGGCAAGCTTAGTTCATGCATGAGCGAAAAGTATATTGAACACTCAATTACAACTTATATGTATAACTCTAACAAAACGTTTTATATTTAATATTCCTATAGTGCTTCAGTGAATCAAACTACATTTAAAATAGTTTACATTTGTTTTCTTTGTAATAGCAAAATGCATTTTGCTATTCGATCATCACAGGCTACATTCCAAAATTCCTTGTCACTACTGAAAGTCTATAGTATAATGTGAACTACAGATTTTTAGTACTGACAGTATATATTGGAACACAGCCACAAAATAACTTTAAAAAATACAATCTTTACAAGAAGCACGTATCTACAATCTTTATTTCTATTATTTATATTTTCATCAATTTAATATAGAATTTGTCATGTAAGCAACTTACATCGTGATATGTCATTTTATCTTGCTATAAGTTTGTTACAATGCAGTATGTTCCTACTTTATTACAAAAAAACTATAAATATTATATCATTCCTGGCATGAAAATGTAAAGAAAGGTTCTCTATCACATTACTACAGTTTAATCATAATAATTAATTGTTTAAAATGTTGAATGCCTAAATTGTGATAACTGTACTAACAAGATGGATTTCAAAAATAGCAAAAACTTAACATTTTCCTTTTTGAAGTTTGTTTTACGTGTGAATTATGTTCTAAATATTAGCCTTCAATCAGAATAAGACATACAAGTTGAATTTTAATAAAAAAAATAGGACAAATGTTATAAATAGGAAAAATGACACAAATTAACAGTTAGTTAAAAAAAAACAGTTAGTTAAATAGTTTTTACATGGATTTAATACAATTATATTATTGCAGTAAATAATTTTAATTTTTAAATATGCAATTTTCCTTGTCCTCCTTCATGAACATTTCATAAAATCTTCTAATTTTCTAATAAAATCTGAATCTTTCATGTTCCATGGGATTGTTTACATACATGACATGTAAAACAATTTATATAGTTTACATTGTATGTATGTTATATAAATTACTTATATTTTATTGTGAACACTCAACTCTATGTCAGCCTTTTTTGTGAGTGAAAGATATATAAGATAATGATATGACAATATCAAACCTTTTTCAAGCCAGTGGTACAATTTCTCGGGGTTTCTATCTGCAATGTAGCTGCTCTCGGTACCAAAGATCTCGACGCCTGAGCTATAGGAAAGACATCATTGGCATTCCCAATAACGTAGAACTGGCCGTTCAGAGGTGAAGTTAGAACCTGTACAGTATTATTCCCCTGTTGCGATACAGGAAGCTCTATCTCATTGGCTGACTGTATAGCCGCTGTGCCATTCACTTGAACAACTCGATATGATAAGGCTTCTGGATAACGCATCTCATCCTCTCCGACAGGTTCTCCTGAGAGGAACAGAATACAAATATAAAAATTGATCTGCGATCATCGAATGAGTCGTCACGTTAAATCTGAATGTTGATGTTGATAGAGCTTGCAAACAGAAAGAACACATTGCTCATAAAAATATGGCTTGCTCTCACCTTCGCAATCCACAATCTCCGCCTCCTCTATAACGATTCCTGTCGTGTCACCGCCGTCGTCCTTCACGACGCTGCAAAATCAAAACAAGATACTATGAGGCGCGATATCGTCTTATCTTAACTCGGCTGCATGCTATGCGTATTACTTCGGCGACAGTGTCTGTTGATCCTACGGCGTAAGCAAGTGCGCACTGTGCACTAAGTGATGATGACCTTGAGGAAACCTCGAGCGAGACGGAAAGGATAGGTGTTTCATATATCGGGCAATCGATATTTAACGTAAACGCTACCTGACATCCTGTTGTTCAAGCTGCTGCTCCAAAATGTCCATTCCTTGGCGCCGAAAAAAAAAACGTTTGAATTTGTCGAAATTCACGTGAGCTGGTCACGGGACACGGCAACGAGGTCATGTGGTGCGTAAGATGGCGTTGCGCGTCGTGCGCGCCATCCAGCAGAGCGCCAACAGAACAACGAACGTCTCGACCGTCTCGACGACTGTCAGTTGACACCGTCGGTAACAATAGCCACATTCAGCAGACAACAGTTCGGCAAAACGTTACTAGATATTCCGCTAAATCTCGATGTTGATATTAATTCTAAAAGTAAAAACCAATTCCGTTCAATTATTACTAAGCGGCTTGTTCTGCTGAATGCTCTCAAGGTGTATTTAAAAGCAGGATTATATTATAAAATATAATATCTATAATATATATTAAAATATATATAATTTTACATATTTTATATATAATTA
>QKQZ01009540.1:28397-42412 GCA_003595255.1 Solenopsis fugax | reverse complement strand
TGAATACAGGACTCAGGAAACGCAAAAGAAAAAAAACTGCAACGAATAGCCCTGGTCTCCCTACATATAAAAATTTTAAATTATAAAATAACTGTTAAGCTTGTTATTACAAATAACTGTTAAGCTTGTTATTTACATATAACAAAAATCCGATTACTATTACACTACAAGTGAAACTATCCGGTAATTAATAGTTTTCGTACGTTTATTATTGCAAATTTACATTTGAAACTTACATCAAAATCATCTTTACTGTAGTAAAAGTCAGTTAGTTGCGCCCACACACCTACGAGAGACGCCCATACTGTATAACCGATAAGTCCGTTTAACACTCGTTCCTCGGTTTTTGACTTGGCAGGCCAGAAGCCGATAATCCTCATAAATAACCTCACTGTTCGTATCGAAGAAAATTTATTTCTCATATTCTTCATGTTCTTAAGCGTCATCAACGACTGCCACTTCAGTGGTTATGCCGTAATAAATAGATTCGTGGTATCGCACGCTGCAATGATACATATAGGAGATACTTAAAAACAAGCATAGGCCACGGCAATCGTGGCACAATTTTTGATTGAGTTATTCCTTCTCCTATTACTTCCTAGCCTATTATCATGCTAGCCGTATCGCGGGATTGGAGGGTTTGCGTTATTACAGATACAGACCCTCTTATTTTCTCGTGAAGAACATGCAATGTTAATGGGCCGCACCGTCGATGAACTCTGTACTGTCGTAAGTGTATTTAAATTAAAAACCCCGTTTGTGCGTGCGGAAAACGATACGAAGGATAAAAGAAAGATACGTTACCGCACACTCTTCAATCTTTACAACAGGTGTTACATTCACAAGATTTTAAAGAGAATTTCCCGAAGAAATAGGGAAGAGGGATGTGGCAAAAAAAATCACGCAATCGCAGAAAGCTCTTGCACAGGCGGAAGAGTGTCAGTCGACGATTGTAAGTACTAGAGATCGTACCTTGCACTTGTTTAGTATTAAGCTTTGACAAATTTTAACGTGTTAATATGTGGCAATGTTAAATATGTGTTAATGATTTGAGCTATCCAATAAGCTCTTTTAAAATTACAAGTGTCTTGACTTTAATTTAACTGCAAGGGGTGAAAATGACGAATTTTATTTTTATTTTTAGGTGTTTTGCACTATTTTTTCAAAAAATCATATCTTATTTGTGTATAGACCGATTTGAAAAATTCTTAAAAATTCTATAAAGACATACTTGAAGCCGTTAAAAAATCAGGCGACCTGATATTCCAATTTTTTCAACTAAACTGAAATATTATGAAATGTTTAATTTTTATGAAATTGATTTATTCTCGTGCACCTTTATTTTCTCGGTCGATCTCCACCTGGAAAAAAAATTTTACAAATTTTTATATAAAAAAAACCGTAAAAGTATTGTGTAAATATTATTTTCAATAAATATGCAATATTATGAATATAAAATAAAGTAAATTAGAAAAAATATTCACCTTGAAAAAAGTTGCGCCGTATACACACTAGAGTATCGGGAACCCCAAACTTTGAATGTTCACTACTTACAATTAGTACAGCGAATAACCAGAGCGTGTCAAAGCATATTCCTACTGGGAAACCTTAAGTTTTTTTTACGTCAAGGTTTCAAACCCTTATCCTTCCAATTTTAAAAATGGTAATCTGAGAAAGTTGCGCTGAAACCCTCGGGTGTGTATATCAAAGGTATGTACATAATTTATTTTTACATTATGATAATCAAAAAGTTGCTGAAACAATTGTTATTTTTTAACAAAAAAGAAAGAGTGAACCAAATGAAATGAATGAAACATTACTCTGCAAAATATCCTATTGTTTTTATTAGCACATTGTCGTCTGATAATAATTCTGTGTAAAAATTAGATATTAATATAATTATGAAAATAATCATTTAAATAATTTTAATTTATAATTAATTTATTTTTCAATATATGTAATAATACCCTTATTTTTTATTTCTCACATTTTTATTTATTTTGATAAAATTTAATAATTTTATAGATACTTTTTTCACATTTGACAAAAAAGAAATGCGCATCTCTCTCAATAACTCGCTGGGATGGGAACTAGGAGAATTACACAAAAGCGTATACACAATGGAGATATTTTATTATATATATATAATATAATATTTAATATTTTAATGTGTTCTTTTCTGAGAAAATAAGTATACTTATACTCGCCACATGATACATTTTAGCTACGTGGGATACGATTCGGCGTTACCACTGCATCCCCTATAAAATGTGACGGGCAATGTTGGGAAAATTAAAATTTATTGCTAAATCGCACAATGGACAGAGGAACCTGCGCCTCGGCTGACAGGCGTGATAACGCCTAATCGCCGGCTGCATACCATCTATATATGTATGTATATACATATACATACATATATTCGAAACATACAACAAACGAGGATTATTTTTCGTGGTATTTACGTATTTGTCTTAACTGTATTTTTATTTATTTTTTTTATCAATAAATTATGAGTAAGTGTCATCGACATCGGTAACATCTCTCTCTTTTGGTTGGTACATAACATATATACTCTGATAGGACGCTAAACACTTATCGACTTCACTTGCAAATCGTCTTCTTACCTTCTAGTATGTTTCTATTATTTCATTGTTATACAGATAAAGCTGCGCTTATCTATATAACGCGTAACCGTCAATAAAATAAAATAATGCAAAAGAAAAGAGGATGGCATATCGTTCGATGTTATGTAGCTTAAAAGATTTAATATTATGGCCGTCTCATAAAGCGCGAGCTCAAATCGAATCGCCAGTATTTGATTTTTATTCGCGTGCAACGAAAGTGTCAATTTGACCGTGACACTGATACGCGTGCAGGTTTTCAAAAGCGATATTCTACTTTTTTGTCTGTGTTTGTGTGTGTGTCTGCGTTTGTGTATGTGACGTAATATAATTATCAGGTTAATGCAAAAATTTCTTTCATTAATTTCCACTTAAAATAAATTCAGTTTTTTTTTTTCATTTACATTGGAAAAGATCAATTAATGAAAATCGAATCTAGTTTTTAATGTTATTCGATAAATACAACATCTCTTTCCGGTTTTTTTTCCCTTTGCATAAACCTAATAATTTATGAATATGGTGACCGAATAAATAATGTCTTTCGCATGAATCTTTATAGTTTTTTTTTGTATACAAAGGAGGTGTTTTAAATGTACAAAAACATTATTTTGCAGTTACAAACAGATGTGCAGTTCCGATATCTCGATGTGGAAATCTCGCTTGTACCAAGGCTCTGCCAACATCATTAAAGACGCCTAGCCGTTTCGCGCGCACAACCGACACTAATATTATATCAATGACCGTAAATACGTCCTATCAATTAAACGCTTAATTATCGTATCCCGTGTCCCGCTTAAGACACGAGATTACTATTACCTAAGCATGTAACAGGGAGCGCCTCGCGGATGATTATAAAAAATTGTATAACAGAATGCTTATGTCTACCAAGAGAAAACGCTAGTTCATGTTATCGCCTTCGCTCGCATATCTCACGCGCTATCAGAAAAAATAGGCTCACGACGCGATGGATTAACCTTTAAGCATCGGCTTCAGATACTCTACGCAATTTCCCGCCGCCGCGCCTCTGGGAATTAATTTTAGACGGTATCTTCCACTCATCTTGAAATATCCCATAAACGATTCATCGACAAACATAAGAGATTTTATGATAAAAGCATAAATTTTAATGAAACGCCCTATACTGAGAAAAAAGTGTTAAATTGACTAAATTTTTCAACTTGATTAAATTTTTTCAGTTCAAATATTCATGTATTTAACTTAAATACATAAAATATTTAAACTTTAATTTCAACATTTATATATTTAATTTAAATACGTAAATACTTGAATTGAAGAAATTTAATTAGATTGAAAATTTTTATCAAATCTTTTTAAGTTATCAATCTTAATCAAGTTAACAATTTTTTTTCTTATTGTAATAAAATTTTAAATAAACATATTTATATCTGCTTCTGTCATTAAAGTAACATTTTTCTTGAAATTTATTGTTAGTCCGTTGAACCATGCTTTTATCATCAAATATAAAATATCTTCTGATATATCAGATGGCTAATGTTAATGAAACATTAATTATCGAATTATTATTTTTAGAACGTTCATCGACATAACGATTGACATATCGATTTCAAATGATTTACGTTTCGTAATTATCGTAACAATTTCATAAAATGATACTCTATGCTGGGGACCAACGCTAACAATAAATAGACATGTGCAATACACTCGCGCGAGCGATACGTTGTTACGATATAAATTCGCAGTAACTTGTAACCTAGTTACGTTTGATAAAATCCCTGGCAGACGCCAGCAGTATATTTTTTCTTACATAAAACGTTATTGGGAATTTTTAAATTAATATTAAATTCGTTCAAGAGAAAGCATTATTAACAGCAGGACACTTGTTCTTGTCGCGATTAAGGCGTGATCTAAATTTCTCGAACACATTATTATTGTACATCATATCATGAAATGTCAGCGTCAAAATGAATGAGGCAAATTCTTTCATTGGATAATTGAGATATTTCAAAAAGCATTAAAAAGCTGTCTGACCATTTTGATGGCAACTGTACGAGGTACAAAATCGGTTTTTAAATAGACGCCAATGATCGCTTGCTTAAACCTTGAAAAGATATTTAGTTTTTCAAACTCTAAAACATAAATTTTATCTTCTGATTCTCTTGTTTGTGTACACAAATTGATAAATAATCGAACATTAATTTCTCTTCTATTTTTTCATATTCTTAGATCTCTTATATAATCAGTAAAAGTATAATTAACATTATGTACTCCAAAAATCACATGAAAAAAGATCTGAAGAAGGTAAAAAAGAACTGAGAGACATTCATCATTAGTTGTATTGAACTTTCTTCACTTTTTTTCATATCACCAGATAAGAGTTAATGCCAAAGAAGATTACTCCGAGGGGAATTACTTTGAAGGGGATAACCGTGAACAGGATTGTCAATTATTTTTTCATAGCGTTAGTCCGGAAACTTTTTTATTGCACCTCGTAAGTCCTGGTGACAACTTAAGCGTGAATAGGGACTGTAGAAGTTCGAGTAATTCTATTATTTGGATAACTCGATAAAAATTGAGCGGGAGATTCCCGATAAAAAAACAGCTGAATATTTCAAGTGTCTGAATATCGAGATATAATCTGCGTTTATTTGAATATGTACAGATAATCTGTGTTAAATTGATCGAAATTATCGCAAGTCTAATAAATATGGTAATATAATATATTGCGACATGACGGTACAAATACGGCAATAATTCAATCATCAGAAAATATCATGATATTCGAAGCACTCGAATTATTTGACTATTTATTTTATCTGAAATGGAGTTAGTCGAATCTCAAAATCGAATTGCAGTGACATCTAAATATTTAAATATTCAAACATACCAGGATATCTCACACACACAAATTCCCTTTACAATAATAGCTCTCTATTGTAAACATTTTCTTTACATTTATTTATTACAACATCTTTTTGCATGTATCTACTTTACAAATGCAACAAACATAGTTCTCATCCCGCTAATTAGAACGTTTCTCTTAATTAACAATTTCTCGTAAACAGTTATTACACGATACAGTTGTCAAGAAAAAAAAATCGAACGCGGAAGGGAGGATAATTCTTCGGATTCAACGGATTCGTATTTTGTTAATTACTCTATGGTCTTGCAAACAATAGCTTCCGAAAGTTATAAACGTTCGTTAAAGTGTCTGCGTGTTGAAGATACTCCGCGCATGCGACAAAGATCGACGATCGAATATTAATTAACAATCTACGGTACAAAAGAGATCCTCGACGGAACGATGAACCTGGAATGTGTGTGTGAACGTCAGTGTGAGTGTCAGTGTATGTGTATGTGTGTATTTAATAACAACGTAGCAACAGTAGATATACATATAGTACGTACATGCAGACGGAGCGTATAGACTTACGTTTGATCCTTACATGCATAGTACAGTGAATTATATTCATTGCTCGTACACTTGATTACTCGTTACACGTATTCGCCATTTCATATACGTTGTATAGCTGCGGCCCGAGATTATCTCCGGGTATCACAACCGACATAATTCCGGTGCGAGTTGCCGCCGATGCTACAGGTCACCAAAAAACGCATCTCGCATCGGCTTGCATGTATATTCAGAGATCATGTCCGCGCGTGTGTGCCTGTAGCATCGAGATTTGAAACATGGCAAGAAATCGTATCAATGTGGAATCCTGATCGTTCCTACGTCTCTCTCTCTCTCTCTCTCTCTCTCTCTCTCTCTCTCTCTTCGGTTAAATTGCTGCCGCTGTTGATCACATTTCTCATGGCGCGTCTCTTCTATTTTTCCCGTCCTATTTTATTATCATTGTTACACTTAATCGCCACCGATAGATATGAATTGCAGTAGATGGCCACGTAATAATTCGCACGTCTGCAGTTAAAATCTACAGTTCGCCTCGTCTCCCGTATAAAAACCTTACGAAAATAATTGCTCTATCATAAAATCCGGCGGTTACCATCTTACAGCTACAAGGATTCAAGGTAATCCCGCTGCCCCTTGGAGGGAGGGAAAAACGCAAGAGCCGATCGTCTCGGCTCTTAAAAATGTAACGAGTAATTTTGCGATCAAACTCGATCGCTCTAACGCGTCACGACGCGCGCGGAAATCCGCGATCTGATCGATCGCGGTGCCAATGGACAAAGTATACGCCTTTTCCCTTTTATCGTCGACAGATGATCGCGACGAAATAACAAGCTGCGACAAACACGCGATAAACGTCGGTGGGTTCGGAAGGCTACGCGAATTGTCCTCGGACAATCCGGACAAATCTCGACGTGCAAACACGGTGCTGCGAACAATGAAGCTCGAAAAAACCCTGTCAATTAATCCAGCAAGAACGAACAAACGCCTGTAGTAAACAGTGAGTTCTACTTCGAATGAAACCGCCTCTCGATTCACGTGACTTCCCGATGATACAAGAATACAAGAAATTCTTCTTTGAAAAAATCGTCCAAAGGACGTCGGAAAAGGGGATCGTCTTTCAGACGTCATCTCATACATTTGCATTGCCATAAATTTTTTTCCATATCCTTGGCACAAGTCGCAAATGTAGAGAGCAACGGAGTCGCACGGGCCACAAACAGATATCTCCAGTTAATGTCTCGATAAGAAAATATACATATTTTACATATAATTTGAGTAATTATAATTTTACATGATAAGTTACATGCTGATAGTGTTTACAAAAGTCTGATTAACTTTCGCTACTATCCAAATTAATTTTTTTCCTTATTCTGCTCTATGTAAGATGAATATACGAGTATCATAGGAAGAGAGTTCAAATGAACGTTAGAGATGCATACTAGAGAATGGCGTGAGTCATAATCTTACAAGGAAATCAAGCATGATCCATTAGATCAATACTTCCTTCTGGAAAATATAAACAAACCTTCGTAACTGGAATATCAACCGGCTATCAATGACAATCTGCAAATTACTGCGTGCTCACTCGTCTCACTACGGCTTCGTGTTATCTAATCTCGATGAATTTGGTGCAACTGGTGGTCTCAACGTGTACGAATGAACCCGCGACATGCGATACTGGGATACATGTGTAGATAACGCCAAAACCTTACGCGATTTATTTTACCAACGTCTTATTCCGCTCCAAGACCGCTCGCGTGAACCAATACGGGCCGAAAAAAATCAAATCTTCACGCTACGTTCCGCCACCGTATTTGATAAAGCGCCGTGTTAATTGGTGCACACGCCTCCACTTCTGACACCCTTAATTATGCAAGGTATCCCGCCGACGAGAATCGGCTTAATTGTTTGTCATGACGGAAGTGCCTACTGTCAAGAGACAACAACTCAACTCGTATCCGTGCTCACGCGAGTCACCATCTCGACATCATCGCCACTCACCGCTGTCGCGCTAATTACATACTCGACACACAAGGGTGCATGCACCGCCGCAATCGTAACAGACTCCACATCCTGCTTTACAATTAATTGGTAGACTTAACTATGCTCCTCGTTCGAACGCATCCGTACAAATATCTCGAACATAGAAGAAGTTCTAAGGTTCATTGAAGCGTAAGTCCCGTCTCCTGGACCTAAAAAGTTACTTCGTCGTGTCGTTAGGCAAACAATTGCGCAACTGCGCGCTCGCAGCGGCGAACACATCTTAACAACTAGAATATATTACGTGTACGCAGTGGCTAACATTGTGACAAAATCCAAATAACAATGTCTTTCATAAAAGGACAATGGCAGGGCGACGTTTATATAATGATTTCATGGTCTACTGAGAAAGATTTCTTCTTCTCCCGCTCTCGTCTTTCCGTTAACGACTTCCGGCCCGAGTAACAATCATGTCGATCATCCACAAGATGATCCGTAATTCTCGGACTGGCTGACTTCGGCCAGATTTCGGCTTCGACCGTTAGAGCGGTCGATCGAGATGCAAAGGCCACCGCGTTCTCTTTCAGTTTGTCGATGGGGTATATCAAATCTGCGCGACAAAGCGAGGCTACCTCGTCTCACGTGACTACAATTACACGCCGGTGTGATTGAATATGTAGGAAACATTGCTGTCCTGGTGGACCGGCGGTCCGTGCCAGGTGCGCCTCGTCGACGAGTTGTTGTTGTTGTTGTTGTTGTTGTTGACGTAGTAGGAGGACTTTCTCATGCTCGTCGAGGAGGACATCATTGCGACGGTCTCGTAGTACCTGAGCTTGCCGCAGCATCGGCCGCTCTTCAGGATGGCGATGAAGCCGCGCCGGTACTTCTTGTTGAAGAAAGCGTAGAGGATCGGATTTATGCAGGAGTTGCTGGCACCCAGCCACTGGGCGATCGGCGTGGCGATTGGCAGGATCTCGTCCTCCGTTTCCGCCACGTCGCCCAGCTTGATCACGGCAAAGATTACGTAAAGAGGCAACCATGAGAGAACGAAGAGTATCACGACCACGACCAGCATCTTGACCACCTTCACCTTCGACTTCTGCTGTATCCTCTCCATCTGGGCGTCCTTGGTATCAGTGGGTATATGCCTGCGCCACACCTTGATATAGATGAGAATGTAGCAAAGGGATATGAGTATCATCGGCAGCACGTAGCAAAGAGTCAGGTTGCCAATCACGAAGAACAGCGTGTCGTCTTTGGGATGCGGCCACGTTTCTATGCAGAGACGTAAGTCGGGATCGTCGTCGTAGATTGAGACCAAGTCAAAAAACAGCAACCAGGGCGACGTCATTATCAGGGCGATGAACCAGATCACGACGATCATCATGCGAGCTCGCCGTTTCGTGATTTGACATTTTAGCGGCCACCAAATCGCCAAAAACCTGAAAAATATAAATCACAAAAATCATTAATTATTATTAATCACTTTATCCATCAATTTTCTAAAGATAGAAACTTAAATTGGTGCGTAAGAATTGTTAGGTATACATATTTTCAAAGTTATAGTTTTAAAGTGTAAATAAACGACTATTTACACTTTTGCATTCATACAAATCAATTAAATTCAAATTGGTGAAAATCCGTTTAAAATTATATAAAAAATAAAATATATTCAATAGAAATAATTCTAAACAATTATTGGAAATTTTTAAGATATATAAAACTGTCACCATTATTAAGCGTCTAATAATTTACTTTTACTTTTAATGTGTCACAACAGATTTTATTTGACCAAAAATTCTCATTTGGCCATCTCGTTGAAATCTCATTTTGTCGACGTAGATAAAAATGATTTGATACGAACACGGTTCTACTTTCCAAATAATTTAATGCGATAGAGAAATTTAAGTACATATAATAACTATTAGAATCAAGTAATGACCTAAATTATTAAATAATGATCGAATACATCAAGCCAATCGCGGAAAAAGCAGAAAAGCTATAAAAAAGGTACGAAATCTCTTAATCAGATGAAGGTCCCCAGTTATTAGCCATTTTCCTATCGGCAATAAGCCTGTACCCTGCTGAACCTAGAATACTTGCGGGCTAGATAACCGTCTGATTTATTGTATCGTGTGTCCCGAAGAATGCAGAATAGCTATTTTATGGGCACCAGGACAGGTTCGGCTGAGCAAGGCGCCTACGCGCGCGTGCAGGAAATCGCGATCCCGTCGCGTGCAGTCGTCGCCATTTTTAAGTTTCTCATACGGAATTGCCGACAAATATTCCATTCGCTGTTTCGAAAGACACTTGCACCCGTCACGCTTCGACGGGCACGCCGCGCGAGCTGTGTGTGAGAATAGGTATGAGGAACACCTTTTATGTGACTTAAGAATTCTCATTTGCCGTCCGTATTATTTAGGACAAGACAGATTACTTAAAAAGAAATCCGTTGAAACATGTTTTCGTTTGATATCAATTGAGTTGATCACCTTCGAATAAACGAACCATTTATTAACATTTTAAGACAAATTCTCCAACAATAAAATAAAAGATAATACGTTTAGAAGCAATTATAGATAGAAGTATCTCTTCTTCAAGGTTAATAACCGATGCTCCTCTTCAAGGTTTTTTATTTATATAAGTAAAAAAATGAAGAAAATGAAAAAATTACTGGCAATAAAAAAATGAAAAAAATAAAAAATAATGATACATAAAAAAGAAAATATAGACATTAATTATTATTCTACACTGAGAAAAAGATATTTAACAAGGTAAGAAAAAATCAGACAATTAGGAGTCAGCGCGGTAAACGGTGCGCATCTACATTGATTGGTTACCTTACAATAATCTTTAATTATCTTGAGATTTACACGATCATTTCGCAATAAGTACAAATCAGACGTTTCATACTTAAAAATTTATTTGTGGAACATAAATTTATTTCACTGAAATAAATCTTTATTGAAGTACGGCGAAATAAAATGTTATTCCTAGCATGTAAATCAACTGATAAGAACAATAAGATACATTTTAGAAATGTATATGTTGTCATCAGAATCAAATTTTTTTGTAGCCAATAAATATTGAAGAAAATGTCACAAAGTAACATTTGCTTGCCAATATTTCTACTTTTTTCAGTAGTGCAGACTCGATACACTGAAAGAAAAAAAATCAAAGTTATGAGAACCAAATGTTTCTTGTGACATTTTCTTCGATGTTTATTAGTTATAAAAAAATTTGATTGTGATGATGAAATATACATTTCTGTAAAATATATTTTATTTAAAGAGAGCTCGCAGGATGCGTAAAAGTAAATGATTTATTTGCTAATAATAACATTTTTATTTCGCTATATTAAAATAAAGATTTATTTTAATTAAATAAGTTCATGTTTCACAAATAAATTTTTAACTATCTTTTTCTCAGTGTGAAATGAAAATTAATACCTATTGTTTTCTTTCTTATGTATCATTCTCTTAATTTTTTTTCCATTTCTTTTACTTATATAAGTATTAACCTTGTGAAGAGGTATTTCTAACTATAATTGCTTCTAAACGTATTGTCCTTTATCTTAGAAGACTTGCCTTAGAATGTTAATAAATGGTTTGTTCATTCGAATGTGATTAACTCAATTGATACCAAACGAAAACATGCCACGGATTTTTTTTAAATAAACTATTTAAAAAATTTTTTTAAAATTTACTTGGGAGATATAAGATTTATTTAAAAAATTGCATTCTTAGGAAATGAACTAATTAATCAAAAGAATGAGATATTATATATTTCACAGAAATGTATATTTCGTCATCAGAATCAATTTGTACAACCAACATCGAAGAATATGTCACAAGAAATATTTGGTTCTCAATATTTCGACTCTTTTCTCCCAAAATAATTATATATATAAATTATTTTCGAAGCCATACTAATAAGTAAATTTGTCAAAACTGAAAGTTTGGCGAGTTCCACGTGAAATATGCTGAGAAAGGAAAAAGATATTGGCACACGCGAGAAAGCGAGGAGATTATTCTTTAAATTCCATATTCATACAAATTGCATTCGCCCGTATCCAACGGTAAGAACGCGGAGTAAAGATCGCATAAATCGCCGTCGAAGCAGCAGTTGGAACAGGCGGGCCATCGATCACGACGACGACGACGACGACGTCGTCGCAACATGGCAGGGTGAGCGCAAATGACGATCCTTTCGTTTCGGAGTCTTATATTAACGGCGATGAAGCACAGTTCAGATTGGAAGGAGATCCGCGCGGATAAGACGCGCGAGTCTTTGTGATGCAAAGAAGCCATAAAAGCGGGACACTCGTCGAGAAGTCCCGCGCGAAAAGGGGGAGCACTTCTTTTCTCCTCATTAATTAAATGGTCCCGCCCACGGAGAAACGTCGAATACTATCTTTAATGAACGTTCCTCTCTCGCGACGCTCGCGCAGACCTTCCGTAAGGTGCTTCCGGCTTCGTTAAGTCGCCATTTTTTTTTGCCGCTCACGCCAACAGAACTCGCGGATTTTCCGCCTCCGCTTGCATTCGCAAGTGCCGCCCTTCTCTCCGCGTTATCGGCGTCATCGACTGCGTCTTCGCCATCGTAACCTTCGATTCAATGAATAAACTTTAAATACTTGTAGTCGTGACCTTCCATAAATCAATGCAGCCGATACCGATCTGCGAGCGTTCTCACGGAGCATGGCGTCACTTCCGAGTGGCGCGGGGGCGGGGGTGGCGGCGCGTTTACGCTACACTTATCGCGATATGTATCACGTATAAACAACGAACCTCCCCCGAGTCTTGCGACGACTCAGTGACGAGGAGTCAAGCAAGAAAAGTTGAAAAAAAAAAAAAATAAAGAAATTACCGACGCGGAAATCTAGCTCGCTCAAGGCCGCCTATATGGTCGCACGGTGGGGACGAACACAATGAGACGTTAGCGATGATAATCCCGGAGAGATGTATCTATATAAAGGGATCGATTTTCCGTAGTTGCAATTGCAGTACCGATCAGTGTCGTCCTGTGTTGTTCGCTAACGGGAATAAAGCTGATAAAACGCTTAACATGTTTAAACTGGCAAGTATATTCACCGTACGTTCGTGCGTGTTCGTCCGCATCTGTCGATAGTGTTCGATTCTCTTCCGGCCGCGAAAACAATTCCGCGATTCTATTCCGCGATTTATAATTAAAGAGCTTGCTGCAACAATGGGCTAGCTCACTTTTGTAAAAACGGAGACACTCTAAAGATACGTTTAAAGGATGGTAGCATATTCCATGAGATTTACGAAAAGAATGATTTTACTGTAGTATCTATAGATAATGCGTCAATCCTAGATGATAGTTACTAAGCACTAGTAAAATAGTTTCAATTAAATATTTAATTAATATAAGTAATTTAATTAATAATCATTTAGAAACCAGTTGGTTGCTATTATTACTAATATAACTAAATGTTACTAGATATTTAGTTACATTAAACATTTAATTGAAATTAATTCACCAAAGCTTAACTATTACTATTAAATTACTCTGTTCTTTAAATTAACTGAGAAAAAAGTCAAAATATTAAAAAATAAATGTTACTTGTAACGTTTTCTTTGATATTTTTGACTATAAAAAATTTTATTGTGATGACAAAATATACATGTGTATGTGTGTCCGTAAAATATATCTCATTTCAGGAAAAAATAATTCCTTTTTTCTTATTAATTGGTTTGTTGCTAAAAGTAACATTTTATCTTTCCGTATTTAAATTAAAATTTATTTTAGTAAAATAAATACATATAAATAAAATTTTAAGTAGTCTTTTTCTCAGAATACATAAATTTAGCTACACCGAAAAAAAAGTGTAATAATAATAATCAAACCTAGATAATAGTTTTGGTGAAATAGTTTTAATTAAATATTCAATTAATATAATCAAATATTTAGTAATATTTAGTAACTGTTTGGTAACTGTTTAATAACTATTGGTTAGTGGTTACTATTACCTACTATTGATTACTCTCTCTCTCTCTCTC
>QKQZ01009540.1:0-28368 GCA_003595255.1 Solenopsis fugax | reverse complement strand
TCTCTCTCTCTCTCTCTCTCTCTCTCTCTCTCTCTCTCTCTCTTTCTTTCTTTCTCTTAAGATAATTAATAAATATTATTAAGTTACTATTAACATAATTACTAAATATTGCTAAATATTTGATTATATTAATCAAACATTTAATTGGAATTATTTTATTAAAACTAGATTATTATCATTAAACTCTTTTTTTCGATGTAGACACGGGAAATAATTTTATGTAACCATATCAAAATAATTAGATAATAAGCTCAAGTATGATGACATTGCTGCAAAAAAATTTGACATTCTAGCAACCAGCTCAAGTATCCAATGTAATTATTTCGATGGTTCCTAATTATTTTCAGTATTTTTTGTATTTCAGCAATATATTCTTTCCACGTAACTGTTATCGCTGAATATTTATTGAAATATGCTACCAACCGGTCTGTTATTTAAATGTGTCTTTAATAAATTCATTTTCTTTATTTTTTTTTTATAAAAAGTGGATAGTCCATTCTTGCAACAAGCCCTTTATCGGTGTGCGTCGCATCATGTGAAATTTTCGAGAAATTCGTTGCTGCAAAATTGTCATCGAATCACGACTCTTTGATGCTTGACATAAAGTCTTGTTCATCGCATCAAATAAAATTCAAAATAAAATTCGTATGCTGAATACACATTCTGCGCCAGCATTAACATTATACGGCAAATTATACGGCTACAAAGTTCTATGGACTACCGCTCAATTTCTCTAATAAATGCGTCGGCAGAGAGCTTTCGCTTCATAAATTTGTCGAGCTCGCTCAAATCGGGAGAACGCCGCGGCTCAGACACACTCCAATCCGTTCGCGTACGTTCGCGATCGATCAGTCCGTGTAATCCTTCTCGAAGCGGAATACCCGGAGCGAGAAAAGCGTTATTGCGAAATTACATCGTCGTCGAAATCGAAGTACCGCAGAAAACGATTCCGCGCGCGAAACTTTCGCGAGACCGTCTGTGTCGAGCGGATAATTGAATTACCATAAAAGAAAGAAGAAAACGAAAAGCGGAGCGCCATCGTCGCGGATCGAGGGAAAAGGGCGGAGGAAAGAAAAAAGAGATCGGCGCTCGTTCTTGGCACGTGCGATCGTCCCGATGATTAATTGGAGCGAGGCGATATCGAGCTCGCGATCGCAAAAAGCGGGCCGATCAGGCGTCGCCGAAGTCACCGGCGACGCTAAATGCGCCTCGCTTACTCGCTTGAGCACACTCTCGACATTTTTCATAGTGCCCGTAAAAACACACGGCACGGGGAACGAGTATGGGGAAAAGTCAGACGGGCAGATTTAAGCGACGTGTCTCGCCTTCAAAAGCGTAATCACCCTTATCGCTTTGCAGATACTGATAGCTATCGCGGTGGTAGCGGTCTCAGGCGTACCGATACCGGAACCGGAACCGGCTCCGGAACCGGCACCGGCACTGGCACCAGGTCCCGTGCCGCCTCTGCTCGCCCCTTACCCGGTGGTCTACACGGCGCCTTACGTGAAGGTCTATCCGTATCACCCGTATCCTTTGGCATACTATAACAGCTACAAGTGGATCCACCCGGGCTCGGCGTACGTTTACTAACATCGATTCCGGCTATCCGGAGGATCGCCAACGCCGTTGTGGTCCACCCTCCTCCCTCCACCCCGTAAAACGCGACTCATCGCAACGCGCCAAATGATTCTGTATCGTGGAATGTCTCCGAAATAAAATATTCCCTTCTTGTCGCAAACGCCGCAGTGTGCTCGACTATGACGATCACCCCCTGTGCTTCCATCCACCCCCTTCTCCACTCCGCCGACATCCGTTAATTCTGCTCCGCGAAAGAGGATCCTCTCGTTCGAGCTTTTGGCAGACTCCGCGCTATCGAGCGGCCCATCAATTCCGTCGGTTTGTCCGCCGGTGAAATTTATGAAACAACACGCATTATACCGCATAATCGCTCTGTTCGCGGACAAGTAATTCCGTTTAAACCCATTATCCGTCAGCGATACATTTTCAGAATAGTACGTTAAATTTTGGTCCCGCATTCCCTGCGGTACACGCTATGCCGCAATAAACAAATCCGCACAAATAATGGGAAGCAAATACGAAACAGATATGCATGAAAACGTGAAGCAGCAAGATTAAATGCTCGTAACGAGAGGAACGTTTCTCTTCTCGCGAAATTTATCTCACGTCACTTTTGATCTTAATGAGCCTACACTGAGAGCAATCGTTTGGTAGTATAGTGATCAAATGAATTTTATAGTTACTGGTACCAAAAACTTTGTTACATTTAACAAAAAACCAAAAACTTTTTGTAATTTGTTGTATGAAAATATTTATTTGAAGACTACAAATTGTTTGGTCAAAACAACTATATATTTAGTAACTATCACAATAAAATTCATTTGATCACTAATCAACCAAACTTTGGTTGATTTTACAAAACATTTCTCTCAGTGTAAGCTCCATAGCTTAACATTACATAATCTGAAGATAAGCGAATGAAACTACGTAATAAGAACACGAAGAAAAAAGAATTGATGAAAGCATGTACCCTAGTAGAAATTGAAACACATTTTTGTCTAGTAATGAGATAGAAAAATTGTGTTTTACGTGTAGCTATTATCTAGTAATGTAACGCTCACTTCTCCTAGTAGTTATCTAATTTGAACTATACTTTATTATCCTTTTATTGTATCTTATTATTTATTCATTATGCAGAGATTACGTTTTGATATACGCTATTAGTACTGAAAATCTAGTTCACATTATGTATATTATTATTCTTCAGTCACTAAACAAATTTTTTAAGAAATGAGATAACCTAATCTTTAATCTGAAGCTCTCAGAAAAAATCGAGGTCTAGTGGCTAGACAATAGCTAGCTTATATATTTTTGAAAACGCAGCGTCATCTTTATCATTATTTTGCTAAATAGTGACTAGATAGTTACGTACAAAATCTAATTACGAATATCTAGTGACTAACCAGTAATGAATTAGAAAATCTAATCTAGATATCTAGCTACAAAACTCTAAATCTGATCAACTAGATCCATTTCTGCCAGGGTAATGTTACAAATTCATAAATAATTTTGTGTCGCGACGAAATATTAGAAATCGTTAAACAATTATACGATTTTCACATAAAGCCGTTGAAAATAGCAATTTCCGCATTTTTAATGACTACCGTAAAATTATTAAAATACAATTTTATGTATTATTAGATTATTACATTATCCCACTTATTAAAAAAAAATATTGATTATCATATCCCTTAACATAGGTTACGTTATCTTTATTAGCTTTCCTTAATATAAAATAAATCGTTTTGGAAATCTTACAATATTTTTGGATATCTAACGCTTCACAGCAAATTTATATAAAATTATCTATAAGTAAGAAATGCGCGTATATATCACACATTTAAATTCCCTTATTAGTACAACTCATAACGGATTAAACATGTAACTTCGTTACGCATATAAATTTGCAAGAAGTCGTGAAAATTTATTTTCACTGTAAGATACGTGTAAGGAACATGTCGGCATACTAATGTGCACTAACGCACACCGTTCTGATAAAGGATATTACGGCGACAAGGCATAACCGTATCAGATTCCCTTATTACTGTTCCTTTAATTTCATTTTAGAGAAGAGAAACTAGCGTGATTAACTATATTTCACACGATATATAACTACAATATAACTACAATATTTTCTACACTGTAAAAAATAATCCACCTGTATTTCATATTATCACAAAATGCAACCTTCAATATTTTGACTTAAATAGAGAACTTGTGCTCTATAACAGAAAATGAGTATAGGCGATTTCATGTGTGAGTAGCCTTCGTTAAAAAGGCTTTCTTTTCTTTGGTTAAATAAAAATGATTTATTTTTTTTTTATGTATGAAAATTAATTAAAATAAGAGCGCATCACAAATTAGACAAGCAAGAAATAAAATGCATTAATGCATCATGGATCGAGATTTATATTTTTGGACAAAAAAGGGATCACAAAGGAAGACTTTGCGCCACTTCTGTCCATTAATTTCCAGTAAATCTCCATTTTATACGAGTCATAAAATGAAAACTCGGCACTCTTCCGCGCCTATGACCCGTTCAAGGCAATGTTCAACATGGCAGGTGATAAGATAAACCGACTGCAATCTCGAATAAAAATACTTTCCGAAGGACGGAGGATAAAGGAAAAATCATTTCGAGAATGATTCGTAGAAATGCCCGTAATGCAGACTAACTCTGTACTGGTTGCAAATCACGTGTATAACTGTACGTAATACATTTGTGTGTGACCAAGATGCCGATATATCTATCTGTATTGGAAGAACAAAAAAAATACGTTTACGCGCGCTCCGGTTTATTGCGCCCTTAGTAATGTACGTGCGTTCAATAAAATTGCTACTAGCATGGAAATATTGTGGATAAGGTCGACTAACGTCGGCAGACGCAGAACGGCGAACGGAAGGCATAAAAATCTTTTCGCAGGGCCAGCAAGGATATTATCTTTATAGCAACGTTATTTTCCTTTCTTTTTTTTTTTATAGAGCGAGCAATATCTCTGGGATTCGGAGTTGCGCGAGCAAATAAGACTCTCGTTGAATTTAAAATTAAAATTTTATTAAAATTTCATAGGGACGAGGGTAGGGTTCAGGATATGATGGCTGAATGACTTAGGTGAGAGCCCGAAAATTTTGTCGCTAAAGTACAAAGACAAATGTGGAAAGGGGGGAATTGATCGATCCAGCGCGGAGTGTTGGGGTCCTTTTTAGATGCCGCTCTCCCTCGCTCGATGATGGGCCTGATGGTTCTCACGCGTGCGAGAACGGCGATACGATGAAGTGCCGAAATCGATGATGGGAACGACTGCGTGCAAAATTTGTCATCTTCGAATTACGATCTTTCCTTCGCATTACGAGATTTACGAAGAAGTAGAGGATGTATATTTTTTTTCTTCTTGGGCCGCGTCGTCGGTGGTGGTGGTAGTGGTGGTGGTGAGTTTACGCTGGCGTTCCTAGTCTAACCGTGAAGAGCGAGACCTTGCAGACCGAGACCGATACCGTGTCCGGCCAAAACGGTCTTGGTGACGACGGGGGCGGTGTGGACAACGGGAGCAACGGGCTGGGCAATCACGTGCGCGTAGGAGACCACCGGGGCAGCATGCACGACTCGCGGGGCGATGATCGGACCGCCGTGGTCGAGATTGACGGCAACGCCGGTGAGTCCGCCGGGGGCGGCGAAGGCGACAGCCAGGATGGCAGCGAAGAGAGCCTATGAAGAAGATTGTAAGGTGGATTTAGAGAAGTCCGTATATCGCTCTCCTTAACAGTTTTCTTCCAGTCTGTCCGAAAGTCATCCTACGACGGGCTCGCGTAACGTCTTCCGTTGATGTCCCGGTTTCTATGCGTATTCCGTCGAAAGTTCGTCGCGAGGAAGTAGGCAATGAGGATAATTAAAAATCACACTTAGAATCACAGCTTTTTACATAGTAAGTATTTAAACATTTGCAAGAAAATTATTTTTACGATCGTCCCGATCATTGACGAGCAAAGTGAGACAAGTTAGATCGCACTAATCTGATCAGTCGATTAAAAACGAAGAGGGGCGATCCGTGTGATCGTTTCGCAAGAAATCACGATAGAACACGAGGTCGATCGGTGGGACTGCATTAAAAAAAAAACATACAACGCGCATTCCGCTTTGACGGCGGCGGCACCACCGCTGCTGAGTAACAATGTGCATGCTTCAGTGATTTCGTTCGCGTAGATTTCCGCTGGCCAGAGAGGTCGGATGCCATTGTGCCGTGAGGCTGGTGAACGGCGTAAGGGCAGATTCGTCGTCGTTGTCGTCGTCGTGTCGTGTCGTGTCGTGTCGTGTATGCGCTCGCATGCCAAAGCGGAAAGGTCACAGCAAACGCGAAAGCCTAGGCGGGGAGAGGCCGGGAGTATTTTTTTTTCTCTCTCGTGTTTGCATATATGCACACCGTGGGATAGCCGCCCGTCTCTTTATCGATCACGGGAGGCGCGAGAGTGACGACGAGAGGAGTCCTCGCAGCGCGGCGCGACGCGGTGCATTAGAGGCACTGTTTACTCGGGATGTACAGAGACGCGTTATTCCGAGCCGACGAAAAGGAAATCTCGACTCGGAGCTGGAGGATAACGGCGCGCCTCGCGCTGAAGCGGCAACGTCTTTCAGCGTGTGTATCTCTCCGGTGGATCCTCGCTCGGCGTCCTAACGATCCCTTTTGCGATCCCGATCGACGGACGGACCTGACATGGGAATGGTGTTCGCGATAAACGACTCCGTAAAGCCAGTCGCCGGAAATACTGTTGCGGAAAATTTATGTTTCGGAAAATCGATCGGTGTTCCATTGTATCCGTGACGCGTATTCTTTATGGTATTTGCGTTTTCATCGATCAGTCGTACAGTCAGTCGATACGTTGAGTTGACAGAAACTCTATGGTCGACAAACAAGCGGAAACGATCGCCCGTTTCGTTTATGCGTCTTACAGTTGTAATTGAAGATAAATATAGAAAGAATATAGAAAGTTGCAAAAAAAAAAAAAATAGTAAGATTATAATTAGATGAATCGTTTTCGCTTACCAGCTTGAACATGTTGATTGGTTGTGGATTGCTTGGTACTTCTCGGAAGTAAGTCAGCTTATGTTTGTTTCGGCGACTCGGGAGCCTTATATACCGCGCGGGATTTTTAAAAATCGCCATAAACTTCATCACGTGACCCGAGGTATCTGTATGACGATATACGCCGGTCAGTTGAGTCAGCCGATCTCTGGGGCATGGTGGGGTGGCCGCGTGAACCAATCGTCTCCGCGATACTGGTCTGATCGTCCAACCGGTTCGCCAATAATGCGCTTGCAACCCCTCGCGTCGATCGCGAGAATTGGGTTAAGACACTCCGTATTGTAAGGTAACCGGTACACCAGCCGATACCTGACACGACGACATGTGCAACGGCATGGATTGCGCGTGCGTGCGTGTGTGTGTATATGTGTGTATGTGTATGAGCGTATGTGAGTGTTGCAGGGTAAGTACGGGATACTTATGCGTACAGGAGAAAAATCGCGACTGGTGTCCGCCACCGAATGCAAATTCGTTTCATAAAGACGCAGCCAAGGTCTAAACCCGCGACCTTCTTCGCGGTCTACTTCTACTTTTTCAAACGTCAATGCAGATACGTCTACGAGGGCGTTTACAACGTGAAGTCCCGAAATGGAGCTTAGCAACGAGCTCCGTTTCCTGCATCCAGGCATTTTTGCAAGGACCCCGGGGAATGTATTTGTTAAAACTTTTGCGGGAATTGAAGTCGCGATGCAATTCCCACGGATATTAATTGGAGAACTGTAGTCAGATGTCAGCCGAGCGCTGTATTTTAAAATTTCTTTTGCCCGTGGAAACATTTCGCAAGACAATCGCGCACCAAGACTAAGATATTAATAGGATGGCCGTGTGCCAATGCTTTGTTCAGTAATTACATGAAATTTTCGTTTTGATGCATTTTCCTAGATAATTATGCTTCAGAAGTCATATATAAAACACTCCTGTTGTAAAATTTAATGTACCTTTATCCACAATATTTTTGCATATATAAAACTTGAAGTGTCCTTTTGGTAACTCAAAATATCATTTCTAGGGCACTTAGCTAATATTTGATTTGTATCAATATTCGGTACAAATATACAAACATACATACTACGTATCAAATGTCACGAATAAATATCGAGACTACTCTCGGTATTTATTCATCAATTGAAACTTTGATCGAGCGGCATGACGCGAGCTCTGATCGAATTTTGCAATCCACCCAGTCATTATTCTTTCCGAATTAAGTTATTTATTCCCATTCGCGCTTGAAACGTACGGTTGGGAAGTTCGACGCGACGATCGGGGCAATCACGGAGATTAGAATAGTTCCCGTCATTCGCGAAACGAGAGACTGAAATTAGGGAAAGAGCAATTTAATCCATGCGACACCACAGACACGTACACCACACGTACACACGTACAGAACGGCGAATCCTATGTAGTCTCGGTGTGAGTCCCCCCCGGTGGTTCCCCGGAGCACGAAATCAAAGTTTTATCAATGAAAGATATTGCGTAAATTAATACTAGATTGGATAACGTAGCGCGATCTTACGACTCGGATTACGAGCGTCGTGAAACGACATAACAAGTGCGATCAAATATCGCGGATCGAATCAAGTCACTCGTAGCCGGTCTTCGCCGACTGTCTCCTCGAGTGGGTGTGCGTGTGGGCACGAAACGACTACACAAAAGCCGAATGTATGTTTATTTATCAAACAACGGCCGTTAATGTCCTAAGTAAATCACGAATAACATCGAAACCGTCCTCTTCAATCTCGCATCGATTCCGATAGCAGTTAAAGCTGAAGATGGAGTTAATCATCCGTAGCGAGAGAACCTTGCGACACGCGTGTGTGTGTGTGTGTGTGTGCGTTTTAGATGCGATAATATCTCACAATACGAATGCGCGTACGTGTATCTTTCTACGAGAGATCGTAACGAAAATAAGATCCCGCTAAATTTTCAGCGTCGAAGCTCCGCTTTTATTCGACTTATTGAAAGTTTCAATAAGGGGCCAGTGAGAATAACGCTGCTCTCGCAAATGGAATGTTTCCTCTCTCATCCGCGAAATTTATTTCGCCAGACAAACGCGCTCGTGTAATTTAGGAATTCGCATTGTTGTTCGCGGGAGGGGAACTGCAGCAATGACACTGCAAGTTTGATCCGGTCCATGCGCGACGTCCCCTCGGATTTCTGTCTGTCTCGGGGTTTCCCTGCCGTATCTCGTCGGCAAGGCGTACAGACGGGACAGGCGAGGGATACACTTTCAGCCTTCTTGGCTACAGCGCGTCGATCGCGCGTGACAAGAACGGGAAGATACATTTGCGCACGTGGTAGGCGAAAAGACAATTCCCCAAGTTTGGCACGGTCCCTTCCTCGCCGAACAATTCACGGAAGATCGATCGCTTCCGAAGATCCTATAAAGCCATTTCTCAGATTCACGGTGGAAGTCTCGTTCCTTGTCTTCTAATGTGAAATTGATGGCAGGTTGTTCTCCAAAAAATTCAAATACATCTTAATAAGTTTCACTCTAGTCTATCATCGAAAAAATTGTATTCTCAAGATAATTATAATTATATTCTTATTCTTAATGAATAAAAATATATTCTTCTCTTCTAGAATATTATCAAACTAAGAATGTATTCTTTCTAGCGAATTTTTTGGACAAAATGACATTTATGCAGATTGTGTTTCATTTGGTATTTGGAACAATTAATTGTTATAATTTAATTTGCCAGTGCAGTGTAGCGTGTTTGGTGTTCAAAATATCGTGATATTTAAATGAGGCGATAATGAAATGTCAATCGAAGAGCTAATCTAATCGTCTTACACAATATGCATATTTCAAAGATCAGTATTTATAATTCTTACTGGTTGTTTTCAACCTTCATTATCGGCAAAAAACAGTGTGCTCCATTAATTATGAAAGTTGAAAAGAAGGTTCAATATTTTAGAATTACATTTTCTTTCGTGTTTAATTTACAAGAGTAAAGAGTTCTATTAAAAAATTTATTTCTATATTTTTTATAAAAATTAAGTATACCTACTACTAATTTAGCCTTAATTTATCCATTTATCTTTAGAAGAACTTCTTTTGAAGTTTAGAAAATTCTCTTGATATCTGTTTTAGAAGAGATTGCTATAAAAATAAGAGGGAAATTCTCAAGTTAAGAATACAATTTTTTTTAGTTGGTTCTTTCCGACTTTCTTCGTTATTTGAGATAACTTTTTACGTTGTGCGTTGGATCCTTTAAACTCCGGCCTCTCGAGACACGAGAACCATTCAATCGAGCAGGTGCATCTTTATGACGCATCGTACGAATCGATAGTAATAATTTGTGCCATGAATGAGATACGAATACTACATTTTATTCTCGCATAAAACGGAAGTGTCACGTAAGGAGCCGCGCGTGTATCATTTGCATATAAAAGTCAATTTATGCAAACGCGCGTGATTTTCATGCGGAATGAGTTCGATGTGAAAACTATGCGCTAGCGACAGTTAATAAAGCACCTTCACGTATAACGACGATAATGCCAATAATGCGGTACGTGTTACGATATATCACGCGATACGCTGAAACGCGCATTGTTCTCCCTATTAATATCGTATTATATATTACATGATAAATTTCGAGTGTGGGCACAGTCTAACGTGCGCCCATTACCACGATCGATACACCATAACGGTTACATGTCGATAATGTGTGCGTTACACCGCAGTCTATAATTATTGTCCGTGAGCGCATTGCATTGCTGATGAGAAATAAATATGTCACGGTGGAACCCGTTACGGGGCTGCCGCAAGGAAAGCGTTAGATTTCATCAGAAAGATTTAGACTTAGAGGACGGATTTGTGTATATCTATGTTATACATTTTCAGTAACCTTACTGAAAGTCGATATAAAAATAACGCAAGAATTCATCAATATATCTTGCCAGCTGTTTCGAGAGATAATTATGCGTCATTTCCCGCTCTTAATTTATCCGGTTCGTGCTTTAATAAGTTACCTTGTAAAAACTTGGGATTTAATTAGTCGTTCCGATAATATCGTTACAACGGCGCAATCGGCTATTTTTTCATTAATAAGTTTAAGACAACTTTCAATGTTATTTTAGAGATAAAAGATCGACGTAAACGGTTGTAATTAGCATACGCCACTCGGTCTACGCGTGATCGCGTAAAGTAGATGTACATTGAAAACTTTCCTATGCTGCGCGCTACATCCACGCATCATTCCTTTGTAAATATAAAGAGCGGACGAGTGGTACATACCTGTCCAGGGAGACCGCGACCAGGCTGTAGATGGAGGCCACCACGGAGACGCCCTGTATATAAGCGACCGCTTTGCACATGAACCATCCCAGGATCCACGCTGAAACACAAGTCCGTAATTTATCGTTTCAAGTATCACTCGAGGAACTTCGGGCGGTCGCCACGGCGAGTGGCGGTCGAAGGGCTTTTTAGGGGCTACTGCGGTAGCGGCCGACTTACGAAGGCCGAACTTCCTCAGCGTAACAGCGAGGAACGGAAACGCTAAGTTTAAGGGCACTCGACAAGGATACTAATTGTACCGCATTATAAAGACAAACCAAAAGAAACGCGAAAGTCAAGGGCTTCCTTAAGCATGTATCGGACATACAGTCTCTGCAAGGTAAATAAAATTTGGAAAATGTGTTTAATATTAACACTTTAAATAAACTATATGCATATGACAGTTGTGTAAATAAGATTATATTTCTACTTAATAACATATTTTTATAATTTATTTACTTTATTTGTCATTAAAAATTAAATTAAATTATTTTTTACAACATTAAGAAAAATCTCAATTTTTTTGTGTAAGCACTTTAAGTATTGAAGACGATTTGACTTGACAAAATTTTATTCTGATTATCTGTTTATTTTGTAAATAAATAAATTTCGTTTATTTTTTTTTACAGAACTGATCTCTGTATCGTAATGAAACTTCACATAATCATCTTTAACATTTAGAGTACTTAAATAAAATAATTCAGATTTTCTCATTATTTCATTATTAATTATATTTTCATTAGAGTGTCTGCTTCTTGTTGAAATAATTTTTTATTCAGAAAATAGCTCTCTACCAAATTTTTTCTATTACTTTCAAACGCAATATAAAACAATCTGTAATTTTTTCATAATTTTCTTAATGTTTTGAGAAATGTCCTGTACATCCTTATAATGTCTCTATCGAATTCTCATGTAATATACAATCTTACGTAGCGTGTAGCAAGCTTTTGGAAGAATTGATTGCTTCGAGAAGTGAGGATTCTCGCAATTTTCAATTGTAATTACACAAATTAATTAACGGGCCACGAATTAATTTAGGGCTCACTGAGTGTTCCTATACTACAATGGTTGGAAATGCATTAAAAATGATTATCTAAAAACAATCTAGGTTGTTCTGCTGATACGAATAGTGGAGCACAAGAAAGATATTATTTATACTTGAAATTAATTAGCACATATGCTTGATTGCGTGAGTCAGCGTGTCTCGGTTCCGTCAGCGCGCGAAAAATTCACGCTTGCTTTATTTATTCCCGTTGTAACGCAAGTAAAATTATTTTCCATAAGTCTCGTGTTATTTTCGTGCGAAATAACATCCGAACGGTGGCATCGCGTAGGTAGTCGCAACATTATGAGTCCGAGTGACCTATTTTCGAGGGAAAAAAAAAGCAGGCGACGTAAGCGCGTATCAATTTTATTGCCCGTCACTTTTCTATACGCGCGCAACAACTATTATATTCATTTTCAAGAAGAGAGTAATTAATCCCGCGCCCGAAAATGCGGGGAGCTTGAAACAAGGGAATTTTCGACTAGAGCCATCCATCATTGTCCGCGATTGATGGTACGGTAAATAATTATCTCACATAATACAATATTGAAAGCATTTGGTAGTATAATATGATCGATGGGAAAGTTTATCGCGTTCTCAGAATAATAGGACTACACAAGTGTGACGGGGGAGGGGGCTTAGATAGGTCCGTCAAAGGAAAGATCGCTCATAAATATCGAGCGCCTACCGTGTAACATCGCGTCGAGATACAAACGCGAAGTGCGAACGAGTTAGTCTCGATTTCCGCGACTCCAACCCGGTCTCTCCAGTCGTCCCGCGATTGTCGCCAGTTGGCGGTGCGAAGTATACCCGGAAAGAGCGAGTTTGCTGAAGTATCTAAAACATTAACTAGATCTAAAAATAATTTTGGACCACCAAAGTAATTATGGAGGACGATACTGCAAAAAATTTCGACATTTTAGCAATCTGCTTGAACATTTTCCATAAATAGTTTGATAGTTTAACAAAAAATTATTTTCAGATCTACATTTGGCTAAATTCTTTTAGATACTTTAACAAAAAAAATCATTCTTACGCTACTGCACTGAGGAAAAAATTATTAAATTCTAATAAATATTAAATTCTAATAAAAATTTCTTCGAATAGTACTAATGAAATATTTACTAAATATATAATTAAATTAGTGGTTCTTGTACTAAATAAATATAGGTATATTTATTTATTACAAGAACCACTAATTTAATTTAATTATCATTTTTTCTTATAGATTAGATATTTATATATTGTAAGCAAATATTTTATTAGGACTATTCTAAATATTTATTAAAATTTGGGAATTTTTTCTCTCAGTATGCAGTTTCGCAAAGCCGCGTCGCAAATTCTAATGGATTATGGGATAGAATGGAATGGAACAAAACGATTCACGCTTTCCATGCATGGCGCACGCCGCCGCTAATGAACAGCAACGTGCGATCATCGGGCGCAAGCTGCAGCGCCGAAGTGTTTGTTGGAAGCTGACGTGTTAGGGACGTCGATACGCCCGTTTATCGAATTCGATCGATGTTCCGCTTGTGCCCTAATCGTGCGACGACACGTTCAGGCTGAGCAACGGATACGGTTCTCGGCCATGGAGTATTGTGCGCGAAGTGAATGGTGCACGCACGAGGTCGCGTAAAAGGGAACCTCCCGTGAGCGCCGCAGATCGCGGCCGTTAAGCCGATAATTATTTATTCCGTCGAATACATAATTTCTCAATAAAGCGAGTCTGACTATCCCGTTGCATTAATGCACTCGCGGCAGATAATGAACAATGCGAAAATGCACGGAGTAATGAGGAGGGGATATAACGTTAACGCTCGCGGCGGGAAACGCACGTAGAAAAATATTCATTCTCACGCTAAAAAAAGCGATTACTCAATTTCAATTTTCTTCTTTTAAGGATGTACAGGATATTTCTCAAACCATTAAGAAAATTATAAAACAATTACAGATTGTTTTATATTGCAATTGAAAGTAGTAGAAAAAATTTGATGCTGACTTTTTGTCTGGATAAAAAATTATTTCAATAAGAAGTAGAAGATAATTAATAATGAAACAATAGAAAAAAATCTGAATTTTTTATTTAAGTACTTTAAATATTCAAGATGATTTATGTAAAGCTTCATTGCGATGCAGAGATCAGTTCTGTAAAATAAACAAAATTTATTTACTTATTTACTTACAAAACAATTAAACAGACAATCACAATAAAACTTTGTATAAATTATCTTGAATACTTAAAGTACTTATACACACAAAATTGAGATTTTTTTTTAATGTTGTAAAATAATTTAATTTTTAATAACAAATAGAATAAATAAAACTATAATATAATCTTTTTCACACAGCTTTCATATGTATATAATTTATTAGAATTGTTAATATTAACACATTTCCAAATTTTATTTACTTTGCAGAGACCGATACATCCTTAAATAACAATTATCTTTACAAAAAGTATTGTCTTAAATATTCTTAGAATGTCATTTACTTGAAACAAGTAATATTTACTTAAAATAAATTTCTGCGCACACACAGAAAGATACATACTATAGACTACTTGAATGAAGTAAACACTTATTTCAAATATTTTATAAGTTCATACATCCATCATCAGCATCAAATTTGTTCAAAATATATTCTGTGTCCTAGTAATTTCATACTTCAATCAAGAATATCAAGTTGAAACAAATTTTTGATTTGCTTATTATTTTAACTTTTATTCAAAAAAATTTTATAATTTTCTTCGAAAGAGTATAAATTTTTTTCTCGAGTATATAATAAGTTTTTTCTAAAATTTGATATTAATTTAATATATTTTAAGACAATTATAATAAAAATATTCATTGTTAAAGTTATAACCATTGCTGAAAGAAGAAAAGTAAATCAAGTAATTGCGATTTTTTAGCGATAAAATTGAATTTTTTCTGCGTGCAGGCACTTTCAAAGATTTACTCGTAAGATTCGATGCCTGTAGACGATAATGTAAACTTTTATAAAATTACAAAAGTGCGTCCAGATGTATATTAAAATGAATTTTCCTCTCCACATCCACCGTTTAATGAAGGTCCTGCATTCTCTATTCCACAGAAGCAAATAACTCTCGGATGCATAAAGCGCTTTTTTTTCATAACGTAGTAGAATCAAATATAATATCGCGATTCCCGTAAAGACTCGTGAAGTGTACATGTGAGAGTTTAAATAAAATTATCGCGAGTCTATTCTCCGCGTAAAAAGACGACGATAGGATTGGCAATACGGAACGAAAGTAAAGAGAGACCTCGAAAAGTTCGAATCCAATTCGGCAATTCGATCCTCGGCTTCAAAGCTCGGAAATTCGCTTTCGCGGAATGCCAGTTCCGTTTGATTCGTCTATTCTTGACTCGAGTTGTAACTTCCGGTTATATGATTTCCGCGAGGACCCTCGCCGGAACTTCATCGACGAAAATATCATGGTCATTGTCGCGCTAATACGTACGCGCGTCACGGATATGACGGAAGTTGGATTTCGCGTCTCGCGGGGAAAACTTTCGCTAAATCCACTACCCTTTCGCGAGGAAGGGAGGCACCCTTACATTCGGACACTCCGACCGGCCGGCCGCTTCCGATGGGACATTCAGAAAGTTTTTCGCTGAATAACGCGCGATCGCGTACGTGACTTGTGCCGGGGACACGTAAGTTTCCGGACCGTTTCGGGATAAACGCGGCGCGAGGCGGACCACCCGCGTCGCGCCAGTTCGAGTTGAAATCCAATGTCTTTGTTTCTTCGCTTTAGAACTTGTCTCTTTGGAACTTATCGCTTCGGTCTTTTACCGTCAGGAAAAGTTGCGACGCCCCGGACAACGTATATTTGGGGAGGGGCTGCGGGACGTTAGATTTCATTTATAGGGTGGCCGATAGGTCGGCGTGAATAACTCATGACGAGATGGGAAAAAAAAGATAGCCTCGTACTACATAGAGCCATTTATTGGTCGTCGGTAAGGTATGTAATTACATAATCGTCCCGCGGCTTAGTATTTTTCCCTTCTGTTTCCACGGCGAAAGAAATGTCGATTGCGCCACTTTACAAAGGCTAACGCACGTAGAACCAGTTTCATAACTCCAATGCAACGTGCAATAACGATTGATAATGATGATAAACGCTCGGCCAACTTCGTGGAAAGCGATTCGAGCACGTGTATTATTTTTATTTATATTCCCTACCGGCGGGATATTTCGCAACGGATAGACAAGGGCGCTGATAAGGTTCAGCAGTAATGACGCTTTTCGTGATTTTAATTGATTGCCCGTGTGTCGGCGAACTTGAAAATGCACGACTTATTGGTCATAATTGCAGCCAAGTGTCTCACTAGACTCATTCATTTGCTTTTTGCTATTCGTCTAGCCATCGATAATAATGTATAATTTTCTACTCAGCTGTCATTTCTATTTTACAGTAGGTAGTCATGGATATTATATCAAGATGCAAAATCGAGGCGATACCTGCCAAAAACGACCTTGGCCCATTTCTCGCCGGATCCAGCCTTTTTGTACGCCAAAATGTTTTCCATTATTTTGATGGAGTTACACGTCAATTTTTTGTTTCCACAAAATTCGTATCTTCAATACAGTAGTAGTACACCGCTTGAAACGGCGAACGGAGAACGTTCAGAAGGTAAACTTAAGCGCATCTGAAACTACAAGGCTGCACAGTAGAAGATATTGTTATAAAATAAAGACAATTCGCAACTTTATCAAACTCATAATTTCGAATAGCCCCTATCAAGTTCGCCCATCAAAATCATAACTCAACGGGGCATCTCCTATCGACCCTTTTTAGTACGCACTGTCCTTCGCGAGTGGACCCTTTTTATGACTGTCGCCGCAATTGAAGTCTATCGCGCGGTACGAAAAACGATCGCATTCTTAAGTGATGGGAGTCGAGTTAATCTCGAAACGCGCATTAACGACGCTTTTTCCCCAACGGCCTTCGGCCACCCGGGGTTTAAAGAAAGGGAATAAAAAATCAACGCTTTTAATTGTCCACCGTTGGAAACAAGGTCCGGCTGATCGATCGACGGCAGCGAATTATCGCCAAGTCACGTTCGCGTTTTTAAATGTTAAATTTTTGCAATCACCTCGTTCGGGCGCGAGAGCGTATGTAGATGCAATATATATACACGCGTGCAATGCCGTCTCGGCATATTACTTTCACTGTCTACGCTCGATTGGATAAGCCGCTGGTGAAGTATAATCTACGCTACGATTGTGTGACCCGCACGACTCACACCGCACACTACGACCGCACACTAAAGTGCGCTAGCGCCTTAGCGAGAACAGGAAGAGCAGCCTACGGTTTTTAGCAGCTTTTTAGCGGACCCAGAAGTGTAGCGTTACCGTAACGCGATCTAGTTGCAGGGAGAGGACGAGCTAAATGGCAAGACTATCGATTAAAAATGAATTACAGTCCTTTCGGACGCTCCCCGAGTACGCCCGCGTCTCATTGCGACTCGATTATTATTGTACAATGGATTATGTACATTGTACATTAATGTAATGGATATTGTACATGTGTCGTAAAAGCATTTCTAGCAGAGACAAAAGAGAGAGTCTCTATTGAGATGTACTTGTAAATTTCCCTGCATTGATTTTTTTCAGAGCGCGCTAAAATCTCAGAGAGAACCATATTGAAGATATAAATCACGACTGTGAATGAAAATGTCAAGTTAATACTTTTTACCAACTCGTCGGTGGATTTTACTTCACGGTTTTTAGATTGGAGACGGGCCAACTTAGGTTAAGGGCCAGATCGTAGATTAAGTTAAGACCAGGGTCGTCGGAAAGTCTTTCGAAATCTTTCTTCTTCAACGAGAAGAAGCTGTTAAATTTCGGACTTATTGAAAGTGGCCTACTAAAAACACACAAACGTCCATAATTACATTTTGATCTAACTCTACTTCTTTTAACAGGACCAATAATAATTATCTTTTTAAATAAATAATTTTTACATTATTGGTGTCTATAAATCTAAGAATCAGACTTATTAAAAATCTCCTACGGTTCTCTTTATTAAAAAAAATTTACTTTATAACCAATCTTCTTTAGACGATAAAAACTTTTCAGAAATATATATCTTTTCTTGAATTTTCTCTATTATTTATGAAAACATTAAGCCAATATCTTAATTATTTTAATTATTAAAAAATTGCTGCTTTCTAAAATATCTTTTTTTTTTATTTGTGGCAAGGACTTTTGAGATACAATTAACGTCAGAAAAATTGATGCGTTTCTTATTTGAACAATCTACAAAATAAAAAATGGTAATAACAATTACGTAGCTAATAAAAATTTGCTATACCACGGGTCTCTCGGTTCGGCAAAATACAGGGATGCTACAGCATAATTTTAATGTGTTTCTCAAATGTTGATGCCTACATTGCTAGAGGCTGTTACGATACCTCGTCGGTCGTGAGACTGCACGAAGAAGTAATCGTGAAGCCCGTGATGTTGCCAGAGAGCGCCGAAGACGAGAGCGCGCCGCACCGGCTCGGATACGCGCTGACAGTGCCGTGGACCGCAGCATGTTCTCGGACAGATCGGGACCCTTCCTATCGGGGATGGCAGAGGAATGAGAGAAAAGTGCAGGGTGCGATGTCGCGCGCGATGAATCAGCGTTGACGTCTGCACGGTCTCCCATTGTGCGAATTTCGCAGTTTCGCTTCCGCGGCGGCATCGCACCCAATGCCGACTATTTGTCTTTCACATTCCGCTTCCAATTGTGCGAAACGGCCCGAAAACGTTACTCGAAACGCGAAATGACTTCCGAGCGCACACATACGCGAGATATCACGCATCGCGGAATGCGATTTTAATAATTCAACGATGAGAGATCATTCACGATGAAATCGAGCAGAATACTGTACTACAGAGAACTTAAAGGATCATTTATTATTTTAAAAACTTTAAAACACGAAAATACATATTTACTTGATTGTTTTGGAGCAAGGGAATAACTCATATTACTTTTTACATCGTTAATCAACACCGCTTTAATTACCTTTTTATATTATTAATTGAAAATAAGCAATAAAAATCTAGATTGTCAATGAACTAATAATATCATTATATACACTGAAAAAGAATTGTTTATATTCAAGTGAATAAATTTATTTTAATATCATTTCCTTGATTAAAAAATTAATATTTATTTGAATCAAGGAGATTACGTTAAAATAAATATATTTACTTCAACACAAAACTTTTTTTCAGTGTGGATTTTATTATCATAAGCTACTCCTGTTTTATTTATAATTTATCTGTGTCATACTTAAAATTCTTCACGATACTCGAAACAACGTGAATACGTATATCCGTGCCTCTCCAAAACTCATCTGTCTTGTAACCTGGCGAAATATAGTATGTACCATGAATCCTAAATTTATGATGTTTTGCATGCTGTTAAATCCAACTTCGCTCGTCGATTTATAGGCGCGTCTATAATTTGTAGAGTGTCGAACTGTGAACTTACGGGGGGTTGCGGAAACGCGCGAGTCGCTTCGATTCTTTTTAATATCCGGAGCCGACGGAAAGGAACGCTCGGATTCAAGAGAGCGAGAAAACTTATCGCACCCTTCATGGACGTAGATACGTGAAGCATCGCCGGCGGAGGGAGGAAAGACGGGAAGGATTGAAATCCTCGCGGCTCGATGCAGAGTCGGCGGCGAATCCCCCTTTTCGCGCTCGTCATCGTCAAATATACATATAGTCGGATCTCTTCGGCGGAAGTGCATTGCAATAAGACCCCGCGCACCGAGTGCGGATAACATCTTGGATTTTACCGTTCGCGAGAGACATTTCAGCCGCTTGTAAAAAGTTCCGCGTCGCGGAGATTCCACGTGCACCCACACCCGACGATTCTTCTCGGGGCTCTATAAAGGCTACGCACGCGGCTATAAAGAGATTATTGTTAAAAGTATAATGTCCCGGTCGTGTTATTAATTCCGCGCGTTTCGCTCCGTTCCGACGAGACTTAAGTGAGATTTAATGCATCTTGCAGCGTAAAGAGACGCTCTATTCAAATTACGATCGCTGCGGAAACTTGACTACGGCGCTGACCGCTGTCAAGTAACATGATATGAACTCGTTGCATATTTCTCCATTTAACCCTTTCGTGCCTGACTTTTTTCTAGGAATAATTAACATCTGATTTATTTATTATTAAAGGTTTTTAACCCGTTACGGTCACCAGGGATCCAAAAGACCCCACGCTAACTTTTATAAATGAAATACTTTTATGAATGAAACTTTTATAATTCAACATTTTTTTAAGAAAAAAAATGTATTTACCCTGTTTTGCGTCTTATAATTCATCTCTTTGATTTTTGTTAAAATTGAGCACTTCAAACTTCAAAATAAATGCATTTTTTTCAAAACCTTCTATGAAACTAATTTTTATCTGAAAGTATACTATTTTGAGATTACCCTAAATTTTTATTGAATTATCTCAAAAATTAAAAATTTTATGAATATTTTTGTAAAAAAAGTCAAATTTTGCAGTTTTTTTATTTGAATTTTTTCATTATGTTAAATTCTAATTTAAAAAAATTATTGGATGATAAAGAACAGATCTCAAGTCCAGTAAAATTTTTGCGATGAAATATCAAAAAGCTGGCAAATGGCGACTGATTTTGTGCAGGAGGTCCAGTGAACCACATGTGACCGTTATGTTATTATTTGGAAGTGTGACCTCAACGGGTTAAGATTGTTGATTATGAATATGTAGTCAAAATTTTAAAATTTAAAATGGCGAATCAATATCTAACAAAATTTACCATTTTTATCCATCGTATTAGAGTCGCCAGTTTTAATTTTAGAATTTTTTCTAATTTTTTATTCATTTATTATTAACGCTTTCAAAAACATATATACCAACTTACATGCAGCAAAATTTACTATTTTTATGCGCTATATTGAATCCATGAAATGAGCCCAGAAAAAACTCACTTTCGTAATTTTTGTGAAAAATATGCATTATTTGCTTTTACGAATATTTGACGAGGTATGCAGATAAAACTCACAAATATTGATTTTTTTGTGAAGAGTCCTATCCTTCATCTTTAAAATAAGCTCAGGAACAAATCGCTATCTTTATTTTTATGGAAAATATAAATTTTTGAAAAATTAGGATATATATGTCCTACTAAGCACGAAAGAGTTAAGGCTTCGTGAAGTATCAGAATTTTTAAATAGAGAAAGAGAGAGAGAGCACAAAAAGTTGCAATTGCACGCTGGTGACTTTAATATAACAATAACAGAGTGTGTTATTGAATTTTTATTTTACGCTGTATGAGTAACGAAAGGCGCAGAATTTTTCTGGAATTTTTAAGAAAATGTTGTGTCAAGCGACGAAACATTACAGCTGTTTCGTTTCTTTCCTTAGTTCATGAATAATCATAGAGATTTCATCATATTGCTGAGCGTCATGATTATTCATATAGGCTAAGAGAAAAATAATAAGTAACAGATGTAGTGTCTGAAACTCTGAAACTCTGAAACTAGTTTGAAAGCACATCATATCGCAAGCTTGAAATTAAATATAATTTTTTATACGAATTTACAAAAAGAACAATTAATCCAAGATTTCATTGTATTCAAGAATTTCATGCATTTTACGAACGTTTGGAAGAAAAGAAAAACTTCACGAAACTTCAAAGAGGTTAAATAGATAAATAATTAAAAATCATATTTTTAATTAATTTTAAATAGAATTTACTTTAATAATTTAAAGTGCAGTTAACCAAGATGTAAAATGTTATTATATATACGTTATCATAAATTACAATAATATTTGGGAATTAATATTTGAATTGAAGAATGAACATTTTACGTAATTACATCAACATTCTGCTTCGTGTTACGAAACGTAGATATATATCTTTCGAGAAAGATTTCTGATGTATCTTTATGCATGTGCATGCACCCTCGCTACCGTGCTGGTTGCGATGATAGTCGATCTTCGTAACGTCAGCGAAGTAGAAGGAATTTCAATCGAAAAGCCGTGACCCCGTAACCAAACGATATCGGGATATCCCCCCATCTCTTCGAGGATTGCCTTTTCCAAACCAGGAAATTCATAGAGATTGATCGCGCGGTATGGACTTCCGGCAAGTGTAGTTTGTTTTTTTCCTTTTTTTTTTAATTTTAAAGCCGATCTGGCGCTAGAGCACACTCCGCCGCGCACTGTTTCAGCTGGCATAAGTGAGAAGGGAAGGACTGAGGAAACAAGAGTAAATTAGCGCGTCGCGTGACAATTGCGAATTTTCAGGTCGATGGGAAGCTTAACTGAACATGCGCGCGCACATGCGACTTTGTTTTCATGTATCTCGATAATATCGCGACGTATTCCAAGACGCAGGATCGTGCCGTTGTATTATTAGTTTAAATCACGTGTGCCATCCGGTGGACATAGAACGACGACTATTATCGAAACTGCAGAAGTAAAAGATAATGAGATTTTACTTTTACGAGAATTTATATTTATTACTTCTCATTCGCTACATTGGACCCGCCTTTTAATGTTTCAAAATCATTTTCACATTCAACGATCCTAAAAATCTTGTTATAAACATTATCTCTGAAATTTAAAAATATTCTATCTATTGTATTCGTCATTTTTTGTTTTCATATTTTTAGCCATTCAAAAGTCTTTAAAAATAGTTAAACTGAATGTTTCTTTTCTCAAGGGAAATCAGACGAAAGGTTTAAGTCTCATTTATTTTGTTGCAACTTACTTGTATCAGCTTATTTCGCGTTTTATAACAAAGTTTACTAACAGGAAAAAATATGAAGATCAAATACGGAAATAGATACGTAACGAGTAAAACAAGGAAGTAGCGTTTGTCCATCTCTTTCAAATTTCATTATGCAGGATGTTATAGAAAAGGGTGGTCAAAAAATATGGCCCACGGACAAATGAGACACAAATAAATCCGAGGTCTAATATATTTCACTCCTAAAAGCACCGTGAGCTTTCTTCTAATGAAGGTTCCTCTTAATGAAACATCGCGAAGATTTACGTTTCTTTTTTTTCCACATCCATAATATAATCCCTGCCACAAGTAACACTTAACGGTAGATTCTTTGACAAATTTGGTCGACTTTTCCCTCTACAGCGAGAGAGAACGCTATACTGAACGAAATTTTCTTACATTCATATAATTATAATTCTTGAATTAATATTCTATTATAAAAAAATATTTATATCTCTAATTAATTTAATAATAATAGTTTTTCACTATTTGTATCTCTACCATATTTTAGTTTTACGAAGGATTTAAACTATACATCTTGTTACGCTGCGCTTTAAATTATTAAAATAAATGTATCTTAATTGAAAAAATATAATTTTATTATCTATTTGACTTCTTGAGATTTTTCCTTTTCAATCGTTTATAAATTAGAAAATTATTGATACCTTGGTATTTTTATTAAGAAAAAATCAAATTTAAATTAATCAAAGAATCAATTATTATAAGACCATTTAAGGTATTATGTATAATGACACTGGAAAATTTTTCTCGCAAAAAACTTGCGCCGCAAAGCTGTTATCCGGCAGTGCAATATGATGATCGGGTTGCCACTTATAGGTACTGAATAAATTATACGACTTATACACTGAGAGAAATCGTTTGGTAAAATAGTGATCAAATGAATTTTATAGTTACTGGTACCAAAAACTTAGTTACATTTAACAAAACTTTTTGTAATTTGTTGTATGAAAATAATTATTTAGTTAAAGTTACAAATTGTTTGGTCAAAACAACTATATATTTAGTAACTATCACTATAAAATTTATTTGATCACTATTCAACCAAACTTTGGTTGACTTTACCAAACATTTCTCTCAGTGTACATAGCACAAGTACTGACAAATAACGATACGACGAGTAAAAAAATATTCTTAATTATTCAAAAATTATCGATGCCTGAGAACGTTTTCCTTGAGAAAAATTCTCTTTAAAATCGGAATCAGAAGGTCTGGTGTAAATGCAGCATGATGTGATAGAAATTTATACCGATTTATATTGAAATGTTGCAGCGTTTGACAATTTGACGCGTTAAACGAAAGATCACAGCGAGAAGTAAAACTGCAAATGGAAAAACGAAGGACGATGGAAAGAATAAAACGAAAGATACGAATAAATATCATCGGGCTTTAAGATTGTCCTTTTCAGACATTCGCCACCATTATATGCAGCTGGCGAATTCCATTATGATTTCACACAAAGCACCTTCATCAGCAATTTCTGCAGATTGCTTGTGAGAGAAATCATTGATATAGAACATATCAATCGCAAATGAGCTGATGATAACGATCGGCAATTAAGTAGAAAATTGATCGGCAGAAACCAATAACGTTAAAATTTTTTAAGTTTATGAATCATAATTATTCAAAAATTTGATTCGTTTTATTACTAAAATAATTATACATCGACATAAGACGATTATTAATGAATAATCTGGTAAGAAGAAATGTCATTTAAATAAAATACTATTGTAGTTAAAAATTATTCTTTCCAATTATAAAAGAATTAAATATCTTCTTTTCTTTTTCTGTTCATATCCGTGAACTTTTACGTCTCGTATTTTGGTTGCCGCTGCCCTCGATTTTTATTATACTACTCGGAAATTTGAGACATCGATCGATATGGTGATACGGTTTTTCAAAGCGATAAGTGTCAGTTATCGTATTAATAACTGCGCGTTAACCTGAAGGGATGATATATTTGTAGAAAAATGTATGAATAACGAATAAAGGCACGCGCTCTCTTTCTCTCTCTCTCTCTCTCTCTCTCTCTCTCTTTCTCTCTCTCTTTCTCTCGGGGGATTCGTACGTAGGGTTCTGATCTAGATTCGCTAGGGCGCGAGCGCGAGGTTTCGGTGTTGTAGCAGCTCTTGTATGTAGGCCAGCTCGGTGTGTTAGAACCGTCCGCGTACTGCGACTGCGTGAGACCTCTCTTCGGGACAGTGCCCCGGTTTCGAATACCTTCAAGGTCTCGCTGGCGCGGCAACGCGACACGATCCCACCCGCGCGCCGCGGACGCCAGGTGCTCGGACGCACTGAAAGCGGTAGCATCGCTCCTACCCCCTCGGTTTAATCGAGTTCTCCGCCGCTCGCGCCAGCCACCGTTTCTCGATATTTTTCCGACGTGACACGAACAACGAAGCACCAAACACACATCCACGCGCGATATCGGGCGTCGAATGAAAAAACATTTACGCATGATTGATGGCGAATCGCTGCAAAAGACCCCTTCCATGTAGCAAAGACGTGAACTGGGCCAACAGACAGTCAACAATGTGTATCGAGTTTAATTGCTATCATATCGAATTTAATTGTAACGATGGCGTTAGACGTATGCACCTTGTCCCTCTCTCCGCCTCCAAATCCCTTGATATTCAAACGATGTCACGCGTTTCTTCTTTTCGTTTATAGATTCTTCGAACAACTTGTAATTTAATCAATGTAGATTTGATTGAACCCTTTAGCCCTTCGTATCTTCTGTGAACGTCTGCGCAACATTGAGCACCTTGGTAATTAAACGTAAATAAAGTAAAATTCTGAATAATTCTGGAAAGTTTTCTATTTGGTTAAAAGTTTCTTCCCATTAAACTACTAAAAAATAAACGAGGTCTGGCTATTTCGATGTTGATTGCACAGCGCGTGTGTTCGTTCACGAGGAAACGAAGCGGCCGAAATCGTGCGTGCATCCTCAATCCCATCGCGTTTCATTATACGTCCTCGTATCGGCATCTCGCACGCTGCGAACCAGTCACGATTTGGCCTTCGCCTAAGCGCAAGTATCCCCGATTACGACGCCGCATCAGTCCATCCCCTATCCCCCACCCGTAGCCTCGGTTTATCGCCGGGTCACCAATTCCTACATGTTCATTATTCGCGAGACGCTGAGACGCGTGCATCGCAAGTGTCCGTACAATCGGACCCTACGTGTTCAGGCCTACGGCGTGGTCCTCTTCCCAGAATTGAATAAACAAAAATCATGATTCGCGACAGCGCTGAATCTCAAGTGGCTCGGCAACGTACATATGTGCATGCCGAGTGAAAAGTTGGCGCGAGGGGGTACGCAACGGAACGAACGAACGAACGAGGGAGGTAGTGACCTAGTACAAGTGGCCGAGATGCATGACCCGAATACCGGCGCGGTACAGGTGTGCGCCGGCGGTGTGTCCCACTGGCCTCCACCCTCTTCGGGAGCACAAAGTGGTTTCTAACACGCCGTCGCGAGGTCGCGAAAAGAGGCACGAAGTCCCGAGGGATGCGTAAAGAGAAAACGTCCATCGATCCCACCTTCCCCCTCATACCGCGCGATATCGGTATTTAAGATCCTACCGCGGAAATTAAGCGTGGCAAAGTGTCCGTTGATGGGGTCAACCACCGATGATGAGCTGGCACCGACCTGTATATCGAGTATATACAGCCTATTATGTAACTAAAGCAGTTCATCAAGATTGTAAGAGCTCTGGCTATAATCTCAATGACAATATATGGACATGTAGATTTATCATGCATGTCTCTGGTCGTGACATCGATACTTAGGATGTACAAGAATAAAGCGATCGCTTTATTAAGATTACTAATTGTTCCATACGCCAGGTTAGTGTCGGAAAATTAAATAAATAAGTACAAATTACGATCTGCTCTTTTCGGAGACGTAGGAAAAAAAAAAGAGGAAAAGACCACTTTGGAATTTTCCAACAGGTATTTCTTCAACCGTGCAAAATTGGAAATAATGTGGCACGAGTAAGGTTTCGGGATATAATGTCCATGTAACTCACCGATTCGCATAATACGCAACGTGACGTGCTGTATCCGATATATCTCTACTAGAAACGCAGTCTATCGGCGCCACCACATCCCGGTTACATTGGCTAGATTTATACTCGTCCTTGGCAAGCTGCTTCCCAGCTCGAGGGCGCGTCTCCCGACGAATTTCCGGACAATAGCTGCCGCAAAGTCAATGTCGCAAGTTGCGAATTGTCGGGAACACGACGCTGTCTCGGCGCTTGCCTGAGACTGACGGAGCGCGGCAGCGTAGCGCTCGACTGGCGGATGCATCCACGTCTTCGGATCTTGTAAACGTCCGCGGAAACGGCAAGTTAGTGCCCGCAATCGAGATACGGGGAGGCGGAGCACGCCTGAGTGAAATCGAGACGAGATACGGAGCTACTTCCGCGAAGTTTGCTGAGAGGTCATAAGATACCGGGAATAACGTGCGCCACGCGAAATTGCTTACCGCGAACGCGATCAAGTCCAAAAAACGTCGACAGAAAGAGAGTTTTCTGTTTTATAGTCATAGTATGGGAACAGAAGACACCCACCGACCACATCGATCGCAGTGATCCAAGTCCGTAGATGTATCGTTGTAATAACTTCATAAAGTTCTCTGTCCTCAATGGGGATAGCTTTTAAATGAATGTAGGAAGTCGTTAAAGTCGCGTAGTTCCTGAAATGCTCAGTCCTTCGAGGCTTTTACGACGCGCTCTTTTCAGCCCCTGTCTCGCTGAAATTTTGTTACGGCACTCCGCGCGTGATGTATGTCAGCTGTCTGTCTCCGAATGAATCACAAAGGGACGCGTGTATTTTTCTCGTGGACCTGAACGCGTTACTCCTTAAAGAATTCACCGGTGGATTCCACCGGCTATGAATAAATTTTTCACCGTGATGATGATTACCGCGCGTTTGCATGAAATACCAGCTACAATACCGACCCCTCATCAAACACGCTGCATATCGCGTTCAATAACAGCAAAAGCGCAGCCAGACAACTTCGTAAAGTCGGCGAAAATGTTTCATTGCGACGACACATTAAAGACAATAAAAATTAATAGACCACTATATAGATATGTGAACATAGAGATCTGTCTGTCTGCATCAAAACCAAGCTGTGTAGATATCCGCTCGTCTGACCCAAATACGTAATTATCTTTTCGCGTTGGCACGACCTTGAACGGACCAAATCTAAACTGGGCCATGTCTCTGTCTACCAGGTTCACTTCCAACGAGTCATCTGCTCGATCATCCGCGGCTCTTTGCACCGATGGTTCAAGAAACTCGGGGAATATCGGCATGCAAGTGAGACTGGTTCCTATCAAATCGTTTCGGGGACTCCGTAAGAATAAAAGTAAACCTTTATCTCGAAGAGACGGGGTAATCGAGCTGACAGAAACGCTCGAGGATAACGTTTCGATGCGAGAACGTGGACGATTTCGTTCGAGGGATAAGAGAGAAGAGAAAAAAAAAGTACTGTGCGAATGGTAGTAGTCTCTACCACTTGCATTCCGCCGAGAACGAAAAGAAGGCACGCGCCACCGGCTAATCGCCCTCAGGTAA